>JAVQJW010083619.1:0-15912 GCA_036025195.1 Hypseleotris klunzingeri
GCCAAAAAGGATAAATATTTGGATGCAAACTGCAAGTGTCAACAACTGCTTCAAGCACATTAACTAGACAAAGTCCATGGGGTACCATCAATACAAGTTGTAACATACTGAAAAGAAAAATGTTTTTGTGAAGACATAAAAAACATGCAATCTTTTTTCAATCCATTTAAAGGGACAGTTCAACATATTAACTCAATAAGCAGTCTGTGGGTGCAGTCCAACTTAATCCAAATCTGTTAAGCATGCTCCTACACACCCCTTGTTCTTGTTCTATGCATTTTTTCACAGGTTAATGACATTTGGATCAAAGTCACCTGCTAACAGACCACCATTGAGGTAAAAATAAATAAATAAAATGTATAAATATGTATTTGGTTAAACCGTCCCTTTTCTCATCACTCAACACAAGTCTTTCTTACTTTTGCTCTATGTTAAAATAACAAACATATTCCTACCTTTGACTTCTTGCTCAATCTTGGTTTCAATCTGTTCATGAACTCGAGTAACTGTGGGGGAAAAAAACATTAATTTAGCATCAAAAATTTTATCTCACAAATTTTTTTTTATGAAAAGTTAAGACAAAAAGTGCTACAGAGAGGAAGTGTAAGGAGAAATTATAGAATTTCAAACATTGTTTTAAAAGTAAAGGTAATGGCGCGGGGTACACTGCAACGGAAAGATGTTAGAGGAGGAACACAGAAAAGGTTGAAAGGCAAGATCTGGTAGAGATTCGTGAACTTAGTAAAACGTGTGATCTGGTGAAAACAGGGTGAATTAAAAGTTTAATTAGGCTGCAGTCCCACAGTCCTTGTTACCTTCTTCTACAACTTCTTGTCCTTTGGTTATAGTCAGAGTTGCAGAGCAGGCTGCCTCTCCAGCGTTACTAACTGCCCTGCATGTGTACTGCCCTGCATGCTCAGAGAAAGCATCAACTATAATCAGGGTAGCAATGTTTGTCACCTCATCGAAGTGAAATATCACATTTTTGGTGGCTTTTACTGGCTGCCTGTTGTGGAACCAGGTTACTTCAGGCTTTGGCATGCCTGACACACATGCATGAAAACGAGCCACTTCTCCGTGTGGTACTGTACAGCCTGTGATTGGTTGAAGGAAGACTGGCTTTTGGCCTAGAGAAGATTTCTTTATACTTGTGAGGCTGGTAGAAACATGAGTCTCCGCTGGAGTGTCCACTGCTGCTTTTTGGCCTGAAATGAAGATGTTGTAGTTTCACATGCAGCTCTGTATTAAAAAGATGTTTCTGAAAAGAAAGCTGCCCAAACAGTCAGGTCTGTAATGTTATCTACCCCCTCTCACCTCCAAACATGTTTTATGAATATTTATTTTTATTAAAAAAATAAAACTAGCAGTGAAATAAATTACTGAAACCTACCCTCCATTGTGAGAGTAGCAGAGCATGACACAGTTCCAGCGCTGTTTGTTGCTGTGCAGCGGTACTCTCCCTCATCTTCAGGGTAAACTCTTGAGATCTCCAACTGACAGCTGTCATCAAACTGGGACATCCTGAAGAAGTCGGACTGCTTGATCTCCTTGTCCTTGTGGAACCAGCAGATGTTCACATCTGTTAAAGGACAAAACTATTGTTAACCTGGCTTTCTCTTTACAGGGTATGAGCTCCAATAGATTGAGTTATCAGTGACTTACCCTCTCCACGGAGTCTGCATTGGAAGCGAGCTGGTTCACCTTCGTGGGCTGAAGTGCTGCTGATGGGAGAGATGACCACAGGAGGAGCCACTGGGGCAGCCGAATCCGGAGACACCACCTCTGACACTAAACAACACAAAATAGAGTGTAAATACAAATATTCGGAATATTTGTATGACATTAATATAGTATCTGGGCTTTGCACAAAATCTGTTATTTTTACCTTCCACGTTAAGTGTTGCAGTACTGGTTGCTGTGCCATAGTCATTCTTGGCCTCACAGCTGTACACAGCAGCGTCCTCAGGAAACACCTCAATCAGCAGAAGCGTGTGCTCATTTCCATCGTGGAGGAACTTGCATTTGAATCCGGGAGCAAGGGCCTGGGAGTTTTTAAACCAGGAGACCTGTGGCTGGGGCAGTCCACTCACCTCGACTGAAAAGCGGACAGGCTTACCAGCCTCAACTGACTGGGACTCCATGTGGCGCAAAATCTGGGGTGGAACTGGGACTAAAAGAACATAAGAAAAGGTTTGAGTATTTTTTTGAATTTTAGCCGACCAGGTTCAGATAAACATTTTGGTTACATTTTTAATTCTGTTGAACTTACGGTTGACTCTGAGATACATGGTGCTTCGGTTCTTGCCAGCAATAAACGTGTATTCACCGGCGTCACTCCTGTAGGTCTCAGTGATGGTGAGACGGTGAAGCTTTCTGATGGCTACATAGTTAAACCTCTCTTCCATAGAGAACTGGATCTCAACACCGTTCCTCAGCCATCTACCCTCAACATCATCCTCATTCACCTCAAATTCAAATGTGGCTCTGTGTTTCTCTAAAACCTTGGGGGGAATTGACATTGTTTAGACATGCAAACCCAACAACACAATTTATCTGTTAATATTCTTATAAGCATTCTTACTGTGATCTCTCTTTGTGATGGTTCAGTGATGCGGACATCACGACCATCCACAATAAGCTGTGCCTTGGAGACACTAGACCCAGCCACAACTGAATACTCTCCAGCATCGGACATGCGAACCGTCTGGATCATGAGACGGTGGACAAACTTCTCTGCTGTCACAATGTACCTATGAAAACAACACTAAAATTAACATCTATTCATCTAAATTCATACTGGTCAGAAGAAGCTATGGAAAATGTACCTCTCCTCTGAAGTGTCCAGCTCCAGTCCATCTTTCATCCACATCACTTGGGCATTGGGCTCGGAGATCTCACATTCAAAAATGGCCTTCTTTTTCTCTGTGATCTTGATGTCCTTGATTTTCTTGGTGAATTCAATCAACCGTGCTATGCCAAAAAAAGAAATGACTCTTTAATTTCTAGTAACAAATTTATTCAAATGTGATATTCTTCTAACAATACGTCATTTTGCTTCTCCTGTAAAGTGAGCTGAGTGTCACCTTTGCCCTTTTGGTTCTAAATCCTCAATGAAAATCTAGCTTGATGTTAAGTGTGTGCTATTTCAGTCATTACCTTCGACAAAGAGGTTGGCAGAGGAGGCGGCCGACCCCGCCACAAACTTATACTCTCCCCCGTCTCCAAAGTGTACATTACGTATGGTCAGCGAGTGGGTGAGCTGCTTGCTGCGAACTTGAGACCTGTCCGATGATTTGATTTCTACGCCGTTTTTCAGCCATTTGTAAGTAATGCCTTCGTAGTTTACGGTGACCTCAAAGGTGATTGTGTCTCTCTCCTGGGCATTTAGGTCCTTCAGCATAGATGTAATTAGGACAGCTATGGAAAAAGGAAAAAATAGACTTAAAAAGATAGGTCTCAGATAAGCCTTGTTATAAAAATAGAGAGACGGGGGGTTGGGGGGTGGTTCTTGCTTTCTGACAGGCTTAGGCCAAGATAAACAGCTGCACAAAACTGCTTACATCAAGGCTTCCATTAGCCTCACTCTGTTATATATACTCCTCATATTGAATGTCTTTCCAGTTATTCCCTGGAGAAGTTTATATGTTGCACTGTGTTTTTGTATTGTGTGTCTTTTTGCTTTGTTTTATAACTTTATAATGTAACTAGTCTACTTCAATAGATTTTATTTATGATCATATCTTTTTACTTTAGGACTTCAGAGTGAGAAAAGGCTAACATTTAATATGACCTTATATTGTTTATGATAGACACATGGCCAATTGAACTCCTTCATTGCTGCATTTTCTTTCTTTTTTGATACAAGGGGATATTTAGGATGCAGCATCAAACGGTTTAAGTGATGGTGCTTTTAAAGGCTGTTATTCTGGTCACTCAAATATCTTTGCAGTCTTATGGCAGAAGTGTTTTCTAGAAGCTGACTGCTGAGAGATGTAAATCATGAATATAAAAAAGAACCTTTTAAATAACTCCAGCACACTGTTGACCTGTTTTAAACCTTTAATGATTTGGGAGAATTTAAAACACATTCAAATCTAAAATGTGTGGGACATTCAGAATAATCCAAAAGAAAGAAAAATGCAGCAATATCAAAACTAACTATTTTTGTGGCATGCATTATTCTGATTTAGGAGTTAGAGGACTACAAGGGGTTTTCAAATTTTGCCCAGAGATTTAGATTGAAGTTATTTTGTTACTAAGGGAAGGGAAATGGGAAACATTCTCAGTTATTGATCTGTTAAATATTAGTAGCTCTTAATGCTTCTTTTTGATAATGAATGACTTCTTACGGCTGACAGTAAGCGTGGCAGAGACTCTGTCGTTTCCGCAGACAAATGTGTACTCGGCAGAGTCGTCCCGGCTGGTGTTGAGGATCTTCAGTTGGTGCAGTTTGCCCTGAACCACAATCCTGAACTTCTCGCTCATCTCGATCTCCACGCCGTTCTTCAACCAGGTGGATGGCACATTGAAGTGGGAAACCTCACACTCGAATGTGGCGATCTGGGTCTCTGAAACTTCTACGTTCTTCAATGGCTTGGTCACACGCAGGGCTGCAAAAACAAATTTTAAAAAGTAAAAATTTATAAAATGTATTAAAGGATAGCAGCTCTATTGGCTTTAACATACTAAACACTTACACTCAACAGTGAGCATGGCACTGCACTGCAGGTGTCCCACCACAGCTGTGTATTCTCCAGCGTTGCTGCTGTCCACATTTTGCAGCACCAGTTTGTGAGCTTTTCTCTCCGCCTGAATCTTGCATTTGTCACTTGATTTAAGCTCTTGGCCGTTGAACAACCATGTGACTGGGATGTCATCATGAGACAGGCTCAACTCGAAAGAAGCTGTGCTATCCAGCAGTGAATTCACATCCTTTATCTTCTTAACAATCTTGATTGCTTTACGGGTGGAAAAATATATACATTTACTCATTAACATTTTAAACTGTGGTTTAATGTAGTTGGTAAAATACTTACTCTCAACATTTAGTCTGGCATTGGCAGACAGTTTTCCCAGCTTGAAGGAGTAAACAGATTCATCCTGAGTATTGCAGTTCTTCACTCTCAGAGTGTGGACAATGCCATCAGATGTGATCTCGTATTTGTCGTTGCTTTGAAGCTCCACGCCATTTCTGATCCACTGAGTTCCTTTCACATCAGGGTGAGTCAGCTCCAGGATGAAGACAGCATCTTGGGTTTCAGTAACAGTTTGGTTTCTCAGAGTTTTCTTGATCTTCACCGCTGCAGAAGCAAATCAAGTGTCATTTAATTAGAACAACAGTTAAGCAGTTCCAAACTACAAACACTAGAGGGAGCCCCAGTGTTGTTAATGAGTTTGCTAAGTTTTGATATTGATTTTAAGAAACTTAAAATGTCTATTAAAACTTAGCAACGTTATACAGGTAATGCATATGTTTTGCTTACAAACATCATTAAATTGCTGCTTACCCTCAACCCTGAGATTGGCGGTGGTCTTGGAGTTGGAAACCTGGTAGGTGTACTCTCCCACATCCTGAGGTCTGGTGATAGCAACAACAAGGCGTCTGACAGCTCCATCAACTTCACTGACCACATTCTCACTGAAGTCAACAAGCTGCCCTTCCTTTAGCCACTTGCCCTCTGCGCTAGCATTAGCCACTTCACACTCCAGTACAGCAGTCTGGGACTCAGCCACTGTCACATCCTGGAGGGGGCGGGTGATGGCACCACCTAGTGGAAACAAGAGGAAATGTTCTCAATCATGCTCAAATGACATTATTCTACTTTTCTGAACTGGCAAACAAAATTTTACACAAACATGACACTTTAGAAGTTGACTAACCAGAGACAGTAAGCTTAGCACTGGAGGTCTTTTCTCCAGCATGGAAGGTATACTGTCCCTCCTCATCCTTCATGGTGTCCATGACCGTCAGAGTATGGACTTTGCCCTTGGACTCCATCTTGTATTTGGGTCCAGCTTTGAGCTGCTGGCCCTTGAAGGTCCAGGCAGGGTCAATACCAGGGTGAGATACCTCCACTTGAAATGTCACATTCTGGGATTCTGAGCAAACTTTATCCTCCATGTTTTTTACAATATGCACCCCTGCAAAGGAGCAATACCTAATTAGTATTGTTAAACAGCATTTAATTGAAATTTAGGACAGCACTGACCTTCCACAGAGAGGCTGCAGCTGGTGTCAACTTTTCCAACAACCAGTTTGTAGCGGCCCTGATCAGAAGCGTAAGTCCTGGTGAAGACTAGACGCTGCTTGGATCCCTTGGCCACCATCTGGACCCTATCACTAGCTGTTATCGGTTTGTCATTGTGATACCATTTAACAGAGCTAACATCCTGGGCAGAGATCTTAGACTCCAAAACAGCCTTAGTTCCCTCAATGGAGGAAACATCTTTTAGTGGAATTACAATATCAATGGCTGCAAGAAAAAGAAGAAACAAAAAACATTCGTAATGTAACGACTTGGAACAACTCAACTAATAATTCTTTATCTCCTTAAAAAGTATCTTACTCTGAACATTGAGCTTGCAAGAAGTGGAGATCTCCTGGGCAGGAACCACAAATGAGTATTGAGCTGCATCCTCTCTGTTGACGTTCTCCACCAGCAGCTTGTGAACCACTTTGTCAATGACGATGTGGACGCGGTCAGAGGCAGTGATGGCCTGTCCACTCTTCATCCATGTCCCCTCAACATTCTCCTGAGAGAAGCGCACCTCCAGCTGAGCAATGTCACCTTCGCACACGGTCAGGTCGCTCAGAGGCTGCATCAGGGTCACAGGACGCACTGAAGAAAAGAAAAAGAATAATTCAAAAAAATTCAATAGATCTAACTAGAATAGAAACTAGATACATAAAATACATACTAAATGACATACTGGTAAAGGTACTCACACACACACACAAAATTCCTTACCTTTCATCTTGAGTGAGGCAGCGGTTCTCAGATCCCCACACATAAAGGTGTATTTGCCCTGATCTTCTTTCTTTACATCTTTCACAGAGAGACTGTGTCTTCCTCTGCGAGATGTCATGACATATTTGCTGCTGGGTGACAGTTCCTTTTCCCCAAAGAACCATGTCCCCTCTGCATCTTCACGGGACACCTCCACCTCAAACTCTCCAGCATAGGTCTCGGGCACTTCAATGTTTTCCATGTGTTTGATAAGCTCAAGAGCAGCACCTGGAGGATAAAATGTTGTAATTATTTCAACATATTGTATTGTTTCTGAGCAGAACCACTGAGAAATGACACAATGTACACATACCTTCAACATGAAGTCTAGCACTGGTTCTGATGCTCTCATCATCAACAACCACACAGCTGTATTCGGCATCGTCCTGAACTTCAATGACAAGCACTGACAGGAAGTGGACCTTTCTGTCAGAGTGCATCCTGTATTTGTCTCCAGAGAAAATCTGCATGTTGTTCTTCATCCATTTCACTTTAACAAAAGGCTCATTGGTCTCACACTCAAATGTCATCATAGTGTCCTTCTCATTTGCGCTGACATCTTCCAGGTGTTGGGTGAAGTTGATCGCTGCCTTTGCTGTCAAAGAAACATTTTTACAACATTATTACACATATTCTTATCACTATTTATTCAGCTTCTCTTCACATTTTATGGTTTATTTTCAATAAACTAGGGTATATTTAAAAACCATGTGTAAAATATGTTATACCTTGCACCAACAAGAAGGCATGGCTTGAAGACTCTCCTGCAACATTGGCAGCTTTCACCATGATGCTGGCTGAGTCTTCTACAGTGCAGTCTCGGATGACCAGCTCGCAGACATGATCCTCGGTCCAGTACCAGTAGACCCTGTCTGTCTTCTCGATTGGGATACCGTTCTTGAACCACTGACACTCAGGCTCGGGTCTGCCCACCACTCTCAGTCTGAAACGCACTTCCTCCATTGGACCAACAGTCTGGCTAGTGATGCGTTCCAAGATCTTCGGAGCTTCCATTGATGGTGACAGCTGGATCCTGTCTGGTTTGAATGTGGGGATGGTGACTTGTCCCTCTTCCTCCAGTCTTCTCCTCTCAGCCTCTTCCTTCTCCTTCAGGTGATGCAGGAGCTCATCTTTAGTCTTCTTCAGGAGATCTTCATAGGAGTCGTCCCTCTTGCGGCTCTTCATCTCAACAGCGGAGATAGACTCATAGAAACCCTCCTCAGTCCTACGCTTGAACTTGCTCTTCAGCTCCTCTGTCTCCTCAGAGGTTTTCTCGTGAACAATTCTCTGTGTCTTTCTCAGTTTAACCACTTCCCTGTCTTGTGCTGCCTCAGTAGCCCTCTCCACTTTTACAACATCAAATCCAATTCTTCCAACTTCATGTGCGGCTTCTGCGGGTTTTGAGTCTGGGGCACGACGCAGCACACATCTGAAGTCCTCCTTCTGGGTAATTTCCAATTTCACAGTGTGTTCAGTTGTGCCGAGAGGATTATCTGCAACTACTCTGACCTCACCGGCGTCATATGACTTGATGTCAACAATTTCCAGGTAGTAAATACCATCATATCGAAGTCTGTACCTCTTACTTTTGCGGATAAGCTGGCCATTGAGGTACCAGTTAACTTTAGGTGCTGGGTAGCCAGTCACTCTGCATCGGAAACGAGCAATGTCACCTTCAACTGCTCGTGCTGGCTCAGGAAGCAGCACAATTTCAGGTTTGGTCTTTTCAGTTTCCTCTTCACTGCTAACACCTGCGGGGCCTCCTTCATGAGAATAGCGATCAATGTCGTGTGTGCTCCTTCTGCCTTCAGGAAGCTGGGAATCCTCAACAAGGCCTTTCTCGTCTTTCACAATCAGTGTAGCTGATGTCTGGTCCACGCCAAACTTGTTAGTGGCTCTGCATGTGATGACGCCACTGTCTCTGGCATATGCAACCTCATAATCCAGACTGCAGTAACCGAATTCATTGACCATTCTAAGCCTGTTAGCAGCAGCTAGGGGTTTACCGTCATGGAGCCACTCCACAACCATGGTGGGGTCTCCGATTGGGGTCAGCCTACACTCAAAGTGAGCTGGACCGAAGCGTTTCATTCTGATAGATGTCAGCTTCTTCTTGAACTGTGGCTTTTGCTGTTTCTCTTTATCATAAAGGTCACCTTCCTCCCATTGTTCTTGTCCATAACGCTGGTGAAGAGGCTCCAGTTCTGGGGCAGCAATGTCTTTGGCTTTGTAGGTTCCTCTAGTGACAATGAGCTTCCTTTCAGTCTGCGGTGCAGCGAAGTCGACTTCTACATTGACTCTGCAGCGAGTGGTGTCTCTGCCAGCTTTGTTTATAGCAGTGGCTGTGTACCAGGCACTGTCTGAGGTGGCAGCTGTAGGAATCTGGAATTTTGCATCTCCTTTGGTGCCCTCAATCCTACAATTATAGGGAAAGCCATTGAATTAGATTAGGTTACTGATGATGTAACAGATAAACCAAATCTGTTTACGGAATATACCTGATGTGTGGGTGCTTGTGTGGGCTGATGATGTCACTGTTCTTCAGCCACACAATGTCAGGCAGAGGGTTTCCAATGGCTTTGACAGCCAGTTCAACCAGTGTGCCTTGCTTAACAGTGATGTTCTTCAGCTTCTCCACAAACTGGGGCCGTGCAAGGCTTTCACGAGCTGGTTCACAGAAATACAGGTCATGTAAGGTCATGTGAAAAATGACAGGTCATAGAAGTAGTGAATTTGCTTCTTTTTTTTTTTTTTTTAGAAGATCTTACCTTCCACAGTGAGGTTGACAGAAACAGTTGTGCGCCCAGCTCTGTTCTGGGCAACAACTGTCCATTCTCCAGAGTCATGGGGCATAGCAGGGACAATGATCAAGGACTGGATCCCATCCTCTTTAATAACAATTTTATGGGTGTAATCATTCACCACTTGTTGTCCTGAAAAAAAGTTTTAATAAAATCTTAATAATTTGAAGCAAATTATCACAGTGCATTTAGATGTGTTTGTGTTTTTCACTTACCATTGTGGAACCAGTATGTTTCGGGCATTGGTCTGCCAACAACTTTAAGGTCGAACCTGGCAGTTTGTCCCTCAGAGCATTTTATGGAAGTGGGCTTCATGATAAAGACAGGCTTGTAGAGTCTTTCCAGCTGAGACTCATCTGTTTCCTCAAGCCTCCTAGCAGGGGAACGTCCAGGAGAGCGGCTTGGAGAACGACCAGGGGAACGGCTTATGGAGCGTGGAGATGCAGATCTGAACCCAAATACTTAATTAATTATAATAGAGTTCACAAATCTAATATACAGTTTATGAGCTATTAATAAATGATGAAAAATGAATTTAAATAATGTCTGACCTGAGCCTCTGCATTGCTGGCTGTGGTGTGTATCTCTGAGGAGTCACTACTCCAGAGGGCTCAATGTAGAGTTTTCCAGAGCTGACAGCATTTCCTTTCATGTTGGTGGCAAAAGCAGTGTAGACCCCCTCGTCCTCTGGAAGAACAACAGAAAGACGGAGGCTGGCACGACCATCCTGAAGAACCTCCATCTGGTAACGGCCTCCAGGGCGGATACGCTGGCCATCTTTGAACCAAACAATCTGGACAGATACATTTTTGTTCCATTTAAATACAACTAACCCAACAGAACTAGATTAAACAGAGCTACCTGACCTATTTTTTGCTAGTTTTATACTTTACATTTGTTTAGTGTGTACCTTGGGCAGGGGTTTTCCGGCCATCCTGCAGTGGAAAGTGACTCCGTTTCCTTCCACAATCCTGTAGTTTTTGACAGGAGTGTCAAAAGCAGGCTGCATTGCCTCATGTTCAGCAATGGTCACCATCTGTTCCCCATCTTCAATCACTATCTCAGTGTATGAAATCCTCATGATGCGCAGTTCAATCTCCTGAATGATCCTCTCCTCAAAGGATGAAACCATGAACTCCTGCAAAGAGTGCTGCCATTAGAATTCAGCATAAACCACAAAACCAGACATTTATAAATCCACACTGAAATTACAGTTTCTGAAATGAAGCTCATGGGAGTTGTGATCCTCCTCTGCTCCATCTCATGTTGGGCCACGACCACTGAGGGCTCCTGAACCACTGCCGTAGTCACTTCTGTTTTGTATGTCACATCCTGTTGCTTCATGAAGGCTTCATATTGCTCTGTAAAAAAAAACTGGAGTGAAGGACCCCCATTCCAAATGAACATGTGAAAAGAATACCTGACAGTTTTAGATACATTACCTTCCTCCAATAGTATAGCATTTGCTGAAGCTTCTCCATGTTGGTTCTTGGCATAAACTGAGTACTCTCCTGCATCATCAGCAAAAGTCATAGAGATTTCCAGTTTGCATTCCCCAGTCTCTTTCTTATAAGCAACTTTATATCTGAGAAAGAAGAAAAGACGGGGTGTTTTAAATAGTCGACCAAGGTAAAGTCAAGTTTAGTGAAACCTAACAGATTTTGGAACTATGTAACAAAAGGATGTATACCTGTATCCAGTGGTTAGGGGCACACCACTCTTTTTCCAGATAATGTGAGGTTTAGGGTTTCCTACGATCTGGCAGTCAAACACAACACTACCTCCCTCCACAAGCTTCTGGACACTTGGTTTCTTGATAAAGTAGGGAGCAGCAGCTTCACCAGTGCTGACCGTCTCTGTCACGATTTGTTCTTTTGTCTCCATAGAGACACTAAAAATACCAAATGTACATTTTAGAAACTTTTACTATTAAGTTAAAAGTTATTGTGTTTGACTTAATTACTTACATTTTCTCTTGTGCAATTCCAGTTTGAGTGACAGTCATTTCTTCTCTGCTCTCAATTTCTTCAGACACTACAAGAAAAGCAAACAGATTGAATACAGTGCATAACATACAACATACTTTAATATTTTGATTAGCGGTATTTGTTTATTCCTACCTTTGACAAGCAGGTAGGAGGATGTGCTGACAGTGCCTGCCTCACTGGTAGCTGTGCAGGTGAAGCGGCCGCTGTCCTCTGCAAATGCCTCACGGATTACCATACGGGCAAATCCGTTTTCATAGCTGAGCTGGAAGTCAATGGAGCTCTCAATTTTGTAGTCTTCTCTGAACCACATAATGACAGGAGTGGGGTGGCCACAGATCTGACACTCCAGTGTCACAGACTCACCCTCTGTCACTGTCACATTCTTCAGTCCCTAAACATATCAAATTCCAAAATAAGTACAGAAAGAACAAATTCTATCTTTTTTTATAGGTTAAGGCACTTACGGCAATCATTGTTGGTGGAACAACAGGCTCCTGGGCTCTTGTTGGCACAGCAACTATTTCCTGTAAAAGAAAAAAAGTCTAAAATTAGAAACAGCAAAAATTACAAAAGCTTTTCAGGGAATATTTTGTGTAGAATGGATGGAAGAAACAAGAAATCCTTATGGGGGGGGAAGGAATGGAAGTGAATATCATTAGGCAGGTGATAGTGACAACATCTTTGAAGACTGAGGGTGCAAAACACGTTAGGACAGATAGAAAATCACAGCGGGATGGAGAGAAAAAGCAGATGAAAGAAGAAAGTGATCTGGATGGAGGCAGCTTGTGATTGGTTGTTGCTGGGAGGCGGGAGGGACCAGGGAGACACTCCACACATTTTTTAAAGACGGTTGTTTCAGGACCGACCTGTGGCTCCCAGTCCTCAAACTCCTCCTCACTGACCGCCCCTCCTGCTTGAACCACTACTTGACTCTGATATCTGGGGTCTTTAAACGGAGGTAAGAAGGGCTCCACGGTGACTCGGGTCTCTGCCATGGTTTTGCGAGATGGACTGGGAGACTTTACGGGCTTGATGACTTTTCTGGTCGCAATCGGAGAGGACAGTTCTTTGTGAAGAGTGGCTACAGCTGTGCCAACAATGGACACCTGACCGAGCCAATGAGAACAACATTAACTATCTGACCACAAAGGCACTATCAAAAAAATATGTTGAAGATTAGTATGAAGATTAAGGTTTTCACTTTCCATCTTTGAGTTAGACTGTGCATTCGAGTAGTGGATAAATGAAAAAAAAATGTGTCACAGATTCAAGTAAAAAGTGCTTAGTGGTTGTTTTGTTTTTGGTGATGGTTTGTGAGGAGAATTTGTTTGGTTAAAATGAGTGTTAAAGATGAAATGTGGTCTTCTCAAAAAGGGTGACCATAGATTTTACTGTGCCTCCTCTTCTTACCTCAGGCCCATGTTCAGCTTTAGGGAGTGTCACTTTAGAAACAGTAAATTGTGGGACAGGGGTTGGACTCACACCTGCTTCCACTTGGGATGAGATTTCAGTTGTTTTCTGGATCTAGTGTGACCAACAAACCTGTTAATCATTGCCTATGTTAAATCATCTTTATATTATGTGGCTAGCTCAGACCTGTGTCACATGGACTGTTTCTTGTTTAACTGGTGCTGGGGGTTCGGGAGCTTCACTTTCCTCTGCTGTGATTTTTTGTGTTATTTGTTTCTCAGCTTTTATCTCCATCTCTACATGATGTTCCTCTTCTTCTGCTTCACCGCCCTCCATGTGCACGGGCTTGCGTACACGCGCTAGGTCAACAGCAGCTACTACAGTGGCCACTGCCTCGGCCTTTTTCCCTCCCTCAGCCTGAGGACAGAACCAGCACAAATTGCTCAGGATGTCCATTAGAGGGAGACAGAGGCAGCCAAAAAAAAGTAAATGTTTGCAGATAAGCAGTAGTAGTTCACACTAGATAATAAAAAGATGTGTGGAATTGTATAAACCTATAACAGTGGGGATTGAAAGTATGGGCACCCCTGGTAAAAAGCCCAGAAATCTGTACAAGGTATTAACTCTGCAGGGAGCCCAAACTTTTGCTGACACCATTATGTGGTTTTCTGTTATTTTGAAAGTGTAAATAATGGAAATAAAATCTAACTTTTTTTTTGACATATAATAAGAATGTCTCAACTGTAATTTGATACCTTTTGGAGATTTTCCATCTTTCCTTGGCTTCTTTATGCACATTACATATATTATATTAACACATATTTTTACCTGGGGGTGCCCAAACTTCCCCACTGTATGTGAAGCACCTGTTTGATCTAGTCGAAATGTATATTTATTTTTCAATACTACATACAAAGAGCGGGAGACAAAGAGGTCTACCTGCTCTTTGGAAACAGCGGAAGCAGTCACAGCTCCGGCCGTGCTCTTTACAGACAATAGTAAAGATAAACAACAGTTAGAAATGTTGTCATTTCTAGAGTTGCGATGAGAACAATTAAAAAAATAACATGAACTGAACAAGAGCAGACATAAGTTGTCTCACCTCTCTGGTAGCAGTTACTTGCTGTTCCCAGTGTTTCTCCATATGCATCTGGGCGGCGCTGCTAATGCTAGTCATACTTGTCATTTGGGTGTAGCTCGCTTCTGTCATGTACTCGCCTTGCTTCCATGGTGGCAGCACATCAGAGGCGGATACCATCTGTACAGGAAAGAAAATAAAAACATGACTTACTGCAAGAAAATCTATTTAAAATTGTCTTTTAAGTTTAACGGTTTGAGTGGATTTTGAATGTAGAAATGTAATTGCTGTAGAAAAAACAGAAGGTCCATGGCACTCTGATTAGTATAAAAATCCTTTAATTAAATAGGGACATGCCAACGCGTTTCGACCTTACGGTCTTCATCAGGGCATACATGATTAAAATTTGTAACAGGTGGCCTAAGTAGGCGTTGAGAGATCACGTGAGAACAAAGGTCACATGATCACACAAAAATACATAGATACAACACATTATAGAAATGAAAAAATAGAAAATGGTATTGTTTGTGGCTTAAATGATTTCACTTTTTCTAAAGAAAATTGCACACTTATGGTAATTTATAAAGAAAATATATATATAATTGACTATGTGACACTATTCTATGATGTAAAGTAGTCTGTAGAGGAACTAAAGTAAAGCTCGGCTACTATTGATCAAAGTGGTAGCCCACAAAGTTTGTTTTATGATTATGACAGATTACTAGTTAAAAAAACACTGTTAGTACCTGCCCAGACATGCAATCCTCTAGTTCAGGGGTAAATGCTCATTCCAATGAACTTTTAATCAAAGGTAAAATTTAAATTAATAAACCATTACTTAATATTGCCAAGAGACCAATAAAAAAAACTGTAGCAAAAACACAACCCTTTTGATTGAGGTACTCTAAAGCTAAGCCATATGCCAAATGTTAAACATACACATTTCCTAAATGGCATTTCCTATATGGTAGTCATATTGATTTTAGCTATGTAGCCTATAAAGTCAAATGTAGATCGTATTTCAGCAGAAACATTTGATATTCTAAATTTCAAACTAACTTTTAACTTGCACAAACACCTCATTAGTGGGACTACACCGAGGGCACATAAAGCTGCAGGTCTTCAGACATTGACTCAGATGGTATTAAAGCTTTGTGTTCACGATGACAAGCTTTCATAATTGATGCCTCTGTATCTTTCTTCATGACCGCGTCTTTGTGTATACACTCATACACACACAAGGACAATGACACAAACACTCGCTACACATGCACAACCAGCTAATGTGCTAATTATATTTGTTGGCTGGCAGCAGGGATTAGACTAATGACAGTAAAATCCGTGCTAAATATTCATTGTAATTAGAGTGGAAATTGTGTTGAACAAGATAATAGTTGGGCTGCATGGTAGAAGAGCACCTCTGCTTGTCGTAGCTTTACAAATTTCTCCATGGGGACAATAATCTTACCTTTACATTAAATGAAATAACAGTGAATCTACCACAATTATGCCATGCTATATTCATCTGACAGAAATGTATACTCCTAACTGATCCTAAATATACATGTCTAATCCAATAAAAATTTTAAAATGGTCTGATTTGGTCTTGATTCAGTCCCCAGTTTAGT
>JAVQJW010083716.1:0-10715 GCA_036025195.1 Hypseleotris klunzingeri
AGTTGAAATGCACCATGATTTGAGAAAACAAATTCTGTGTCCCAGTTTTTGGGTCTAGAAATGAGGTCACCCTAATCTCTTCATTTAAGACAAGTGCTTGATACTTGAATAAAGGACAGGAGCATATGATTGGATAGATTTGGAGAAGTCCTACCTCACTGTCTGTACTGCTACTTTCAGTGAACATCTTGGGCCTCTCACTGTCACCATGTGGTTCTTTTAATCGTTCATCTTTGCTCCCTTGTGCTGTCTGGATCTCCTGTAGATGCAAAAACACCATTGCCATGAGCTTTGTGTGCAATAGAAAAATGAACTTAATAGACTGGTTTTGTTGTATTGATCAAAAAAGAAGAAACTAACCTGCTCTGAAGACTGGGCTCCTCCATCCACCACTGTTTTGCTCACTTCTTTGAGACGCTGCAGTGCCGCCTCTAGCCCATAGGGGTCATTGGAGTCTACCTCTGTCTGTGGCTGGCTCTGTAGGAAGAATCACACACAGGTTAGTTAACATAGAGACTAATTGGGCTATAGTAGACCAAAGGAATTGTTGTCATGTTCAGCAGAACAATTAATCGACTAAGGCAGTATATGAAGAGAGCTGAAACAGAAAAAAGTGAAGTAACAAACATACTAATAAATGTTGTCAGTAAAATATATTTTAACCTGAAAATTCACCTAGGAGGATGAAAATAAAAAAAGTTACTAAAATTAAATTAGACCAGCTTTATTCATGCAGAGTGAACGCAACTAATCGACTATTAAAATTATCGAGTAAGAACTCATTATTTGACTACTAAGCAACTAAAAGCTGTCAGCTCTACAGATTTGAGCAATAAAAGTTTAGTTTGACTGAATTTCTATATCTCTTTATGTCTGACCTGTGGAGTGATGGGGGTCTGCTCGCGCCCGAAAGATGCAGACCGGGACAGTTTGCTCCGTCTCAAAGTAGAGGCCTCCTGGTTTCGTCTCATCCTCTCCAGCTGCTCCTCCACACTCATCCGGATCCTGCCCAACTCCCGCTCCCCAAAAACCATCTGGTCCAGGGCACTCCGGGGCCGATCCTGCACGCACAAACAAGACTCATACTGCTTTATCCATAAAAAAGACTTATATTGCTGTGTGGAAGAGTGAGGGATGTCAGACAGCAATAAAAAAGTACAATTTCATCTGTAAGTTTAACGGTTATTCCAACAAACAGTGAAAAAGAACAGCTCTGATGCCTTCTCCCAGTAGGACTAACCTAAATCCTCTCCACAGTTTCCAGAGGGGCTTCCAAAACAGGTGCCTGAATCACCAAGCCCCATCCTTTGCTGAAGAAAGTCATTTGTGCTGTTTGTATTCAGATTTTATCCCTATGGTCATGACCCAAAGCTTGTGATTTGACCAAGATGACAAAAAAAACTGACCAGTAAGTTAAATGCCAAAAGCTAGAATGATCCATCTGTCAATCTCCTGTTCTATCAAGACCCAAAGTTGCACTACTAAAAACAGGAACTCTCCACCATTTTCTTTCTGAGAACCATTGCCTCAGACTTGAAGGTGGTACAAGGTATTTTCCCCTGTTCAAAGTGTTGGCAGTTTCCCATTTCCTTGTTGTTTTCCAGAGTCATTTAAAAGACAACACATTTACTAAACTCCTCCCACATGAGATTTGTCATCCCCAACTGCCAGGGCTGAAGAACACTTGGTGTGTCTGAACCTGTAAGCTACATAAGAAATACAAGCCAACAAGTGACAGAACTCTTTCATCAACTTGGGGTGTCTTCCACTAGTTAAATTGCCACTTTGCCAGATAATGTCAACAATGAAGGACGAGACCAACTGACAACTCAACCTACAGTATATTTTCCACAAATGACACTTAATTATAGACCAGAAAAAGCAAAACAACAAAAAAATGGACATTATAATATTGTCAAGGCATATTTGTTGAGTGTTCAATGTCGCACCAGACGTACCGCTCTAGGTTCTGGTTTCTTTGTCTTCCTCAGTGTTACATAGGAGGCGATGGTGGTGGATTCGGGGGGCTTTAGGCTGCACTTGGTCCTGGGCGGAACGATACCCACTGGACACGGTGTCACTTAATAGACACACACACACACAGGTAAGATCCAAAAAAAAATATGGGGACAATGGAGAATAGAGCGTATACCTTTGGTCATAGGTGTGTCCCTCCGCTCTCCTGCTGTTTCGGGACCCCCTCTCTCCTCACTGTGGGGGTCATCCGTCTCCTCCTCTTTCACTGTCGTCAATTCGGGTTCGCTCTTGTACAGTCTGTAATCTGGCGCCTGCTACAAGTCCACAATACAAGCTTCAGATTTGTTGTTTGGAATGTGAGAACTTTAATACTTCATCTATTCACCCAAATATTTTTGAACATGACATGGAAAAAAATCAACGCTCACACACAGCCAAGTGGAATTTCAATCTGTTCATTCATGGATTTAAAATGTAATGCAACTTCCAAGCAACTCTGAGATGGAGTAAGGGAGGCTACTATCTTCTTTTTGTATTTGCCATTAGGATGAACCATACACAGTCACTTTGTAAAAATGCAGCCTTGACAAATGATGGAGAAATTATTCGGTCATGACTCAAAAATACAAAAATATGGAAAATGATCACAATGACATTTCCCAGCAACTCTGAGATGGGGTATATCAACAACAACTGTGCAAAGGGAGGCTACTATCTTCTTTTTGTATTTAGGACGTTAGCATGAACCATACACAGTTGTGAGTTGATAAAAATGCAGCCTTGACAAATGGTTTGGAGGTGAGGGTTGTCATTCATCCAGGTTGAGTTCATTTTGAAGGTTGGAAAGGGAATATGGACAAGGTTTTTAGTGTAGAAAAGCTTTTGGAAGGGCAGACGAAAGCTTTTCTACACTAAAAACCTTGTCCAGATGCCCTTTTCAACCTTCAGAACGGTTTGGAGAGACAAAAATATGAACAATGATCACGATGACATGATTCACCTGAAGAAAAATCAATCTATTGCCGATGAAGATGGTCAAAAATAGTGATACTAAAAAAGGCGTGGCAGAACGGTGAATGGATAGACCACAGATGTTCTTACGCTGTGTGCTGTGTTTCTTGAGACAGGCGCCCGCCCCTCCGAGTGGCCCGTGGGGTGGGGGTGGTGAGAGGCGGGGTTTCGGGCCTTGGTTTGGGGATAGTGTTGGGGCAGAGGTGGGCGAGGGGGAACCGGGTCACCCTCCTTCAGCGGACTGAGGGGCAGCAGCACTGTCTGTTAACAGTAACATCTCACAGCATCAGAAAAGATACCTCCAGGAAATCATGCTTCTTCACTGTGTCCCCAAATGCATTTCAATTAAAAGCAATACACTAAAATTGTGCTCTCAACCAAACAAAGCAGTCATTTTCATTGGCAACACAATTTAATTCACCTCTTTGGGCACAGGAGTTTTATGGTCTTTATACAGTGTGCTTTATACAATGCTCTGTGCTCTCTGGATCTGAGTTTTTAACAAGGAAAAAGACAAACAATTCCAATACAATTCCACTAATTTGTAATATATAAGTTTTTGTTTATGACTTACCTCATTCTTGGATATGCTGGAGAGAGGTTTAGAGCCAGGAAAGCCTCCTTCAGTCAAAAGAAAACAATGCAGTGATTAAAAACAAAACTTTGCCGTGGCATTTTTCATCTTATCTACAAAAGACAGAAGATATTAATGGCATGTACCCTCAGTGGCCGGCTGTGGTTTGTTTTTGGCCAAAGCCTCCATCACGTCCTGGATTCTCCAAAGCTCTTTCTGGATCTGAATGTGGCGCTGGCTCGGAGGCTCGGTCTGTAAATACACACACGTGATATACTCTCTGTGTGTGTGTGTAAGTGTGTGTGTGTGTGTGTGTGTGTGTGTACAGTATGTGTGTGTGTGTGTGTGTGTACAGTATGTGTGTGCGCGTGTATATGTGTGTGTGATGATGTTACTATGATATATATTGTGTGTGTGTGTCTGTGTGTGTTGATGCTATTGTGATATATTGTGTGTGTTTATGTGTGGTGATTTTACTGTGTCCTGTCTCTACTCTCACCTGTGGACTGCCCAGAGCCTCCAGTTGCTGCAGGAGGCTGGCCTTGGCCTGGCTCACGTCTCCCTCCAGACGCTCGTACTCCCGCCTAGAGAGCTGCAACTCCTACAATTAAAACTTACGGTCTTAGGTGTTACTGTGTTACTAGGTGATTCAGCACATTGTAGAAATTGACTGAAGTTAACCCATTTAGCTTTTTTTTTTTTTTAAGATATATTTGTGGCCTTTTTTTAGGCTTTATTTGATAGGACAGTAGATTGACAGGAAACCAGGGAGAAGAGTGGGGAGTGACATCCGGCAAATGGTCGTGAGCCGGATTCGAACTAACACTGCCGGGGAAAGCTCTGATGGCTTGTAAATGGGCCGCACACTATACCTACTGAGCTAAACAGCGGCCCCATTTAGCTTTTTATTATTTCTGTGAGGCTGGAGAGAATATTATTTTACTCACCGCAGTCACCCGGTTGAGTTCGCGACAGGTGCTCAGTAGCCCCCCCTGCAGGACGTCCCTCTGCTGCAGCAGGCTCTGGGTTGCGGCGCTGTCCGGGGTCTGTTCACTCAGCTCCTGACTAGCCGAGAGCAGAGCTGTCTCCAGTGTGTGCTGCTCAGAACAAACACAATATCAACACATCGTCCCCTTAGAATTATATGGTTCTATCTGACATTATTATACATATTTAACATATTTTTAGATACCTAATCTTTATAATGACAAGTGTATTAATGTTATTAAGTTCTAGCCTATCTTTAATATGAAGTCTTGAATTTTAATCAACACATCGTCCCCTTAGAATTATATGGTTCTATCTGACATTTTTGGCGATACTGACTTTTTTTTACATATACTTAGATACCTAATCTTTATAATGACAAGTGTTTTTATGAGTTTTCTTCCTTTTTCAAGATTTCTATTAGAAAAAATTACAAAGTTCTAGCCTATCTTTAATATTATTTTTAAAGTGTATTTACTCAAAACTGCTCAGAATGCAGATAGAACCTTATAATTCTAAGAGGTCGACATATCAACAACACATATGCACAGACACGTCAACACACCCACGTATCACAAATTTTAAATATTATGTTTTATTGTGCTGGTGATACTCGTACCTTCTCTCTGTGAAGCTGCTGCACTTTCTCCTCTTGTGTTCTCACCACCTTGTCTTGCTCGCACAGCCGGCTTAATTTGGTCTGACAAAACAGAACACAAATGTTTTTTATGGATATGTTTGTCATTATAATAAAGTCCACTGGTTTGATGCTTAATACAATTCAGAAATTTACTGTGCTTTCTAATGCACTGATAATTAAATAAATATGAATTGTTTCTTTTGTAACTTACATCAATGTTGGCATCTTCTGCATCACCGACTATGTTCTTGAACGTCTCTGGGCTGATCTGGAATAGAAAAAAGCCTGTCAAAGCAGTGTTATTTTTGTTAGTGAGTGGATGACCCATGGGTTTGAGTGGAATGAACCAATCTGGATACACAGAGGAACAATGAAGTGACCGTTTGTGAAGCTGACCAGACTTATTGTGCACATGTGGATGGGACATAAGCTCCACTATGAGAGAGATGGTCAGGGGTGGACACTGACTGCGCTGTCTGGACATGAAGGCTTACGTGTTGGTAGAGCTGTGGCCTCGGGGCGGAGTTCTCGATCATTGTGTGAATCATGAAGATGAGAGGCTCGTTCTCCTTTTTCTATCACAGCGCAGCGTAAAAACAGACAGACTACAGTGAGAACAAGAGAAAGCAGCTCCTCTATCAAACCAGGGACTAACACAAGATTATTACCGTACACCACTTATATTTAGTCTTAGTCTATACTATATACAGCAGCTCAAAAGTGGATCATCTGCGGAACATCCAGCACTGGTTATGTGAGGGAAGTAGCTTGGTATTCCAGTCCGTAGTACGTTTTTGGAAAGCGGGTCTGGTACCTTGCTTCACTGACCATTCAGGAGCTGTTTAGAATTTTGATGGAAGCTTGTTCTGATTATTTACTACATATTTATAAACTCCGCCCTTGAAATTGAATTCAATGAATCAGAGACCAGACTAACATCTTTGTGTAGAATAGGAAAAGATTTAGTTGTGCCTGGCCAGGTTATCTGGGAGGTGGAGATCAAACTAAAAGCAGGAGTTTCTGTATGTCGTTTTACAGCATCATGATTAAATTGTTAGTGGCAGTGACAGTGACAGTGGCTGGACATGACCCTCACCTGGCTGTCCAGGTAACGCAGGCTCCTCTGTAGATGATGTGAAAGAACATCTGTCTGCTCAAAGGCACAACGGCAGGGACAGAGAGAAGGACAGATCAGGGAAAGAAACAAGGGTTGCACTCGAGCTAGTGCTAGTGTGAAATTAGTGACAACCTTCAGACAGGAAACACTGTGCTGTTTGAATGTGTCATTTGAACATACAAAAAACCATTAAACAAAAACATGTTTCAGTTAGTTTCAGACCATCTTTGCACAATATCTGCTGATACCTGCCCCACACGACCTGCAGCTTTTCAAAAGCAATAGTATGACCATGACCAACAATGTGAAATATTTAACAAACTGTAGGGGGCAGTATTATGCAAAGACTTTCAGATCAATGCTTTTCTGCAAATGACACAAATACACCAAATATTTACACACTCATGCAAACAGCTTCTGCAAAACCCAGCACACTCAAAATAATGTTGGCACCAAAAAATGATATTAGGCAAAATAAAACATTGTCATCTTATAGTTCACACAAGCTGATAAAAGTACCACATGTCTGGTGAATAGATAATAATGTAATTAAAGTAATTTTGTTTTCAGAAATGTGGCATTTTTATCCAACTCTTGCTTGAACATGCACACAGACACCGCCGTCACCCCAAACTCTCTGAAGCTCTGCGCATGAACCGTGCGTCTGAACCTTAGTTCAGGAAGCATGCACACACCAGTACCAGGCACAGGGCTGACCTTGGCGTTGGGCCCCTCGGAGCCCAGGGCCCTCAGCTGAGCGAGTGTGTGCTCGCGCAGGCTGCTGAGCTCCGCCTGCTGCCGCCGGAGTTTAATGAGCAGCAACGTCAGCTCCTCAGACTGTACAAAGCACACAACAACATCAGCTAACAGCTAGCATTAGCTACTGTCTGTATCCGTATCACTTCATCATCAGTACTCAAAATAGTAAAATATGTTATTTCTCTGAACCTTGGTTAAGTTCAGTGACATTTCCTAAACTTGAAGGACATTCCATTAGTGCACTACCAGACTAAACAGCACTGACAGCTCCCTATAAACTTACTGTGCATCTGCTGCAAAGAAAGCCATGGGCTGACAAGATTCCAGAAACACAATTCACACAATTTACAAATCAACTGAACACAAGCCAATTTTATCAGGTAGGGTCGCTTCATGGATTAACCATCTGCACAAACAAAACTTCATCATCCACAAAACTAAAAAAGAGCTCCTCTAAGACAATATACATTTTGAGCTGGACGTTAAATGTTAGAGAAATTGAGTCTTACCGTCTTTCCCTGCAGTGACTGTGGAGTGATGTTGTGTGGAGAGACACCAGCCGCAGAATAACGCTCAGGAGGAAATCCCAGCTATGATAAACACATTCATTATTTATAAATCAATATTGCCCAGAAAGAAAAACAATAACCACAAATACATGTTAAAGTGTACTCTGGAAGCTTCCTAAAAGAAATTGATAAGACTATCTGACCCCTGTGATGTATTGTAAAGCACAATCTGTCACAATTACTTATTTTACTAGAGTCCATACAGCACCATCAAATCAATGTTTGTGGGTTACCAATGTAAGTTGAGTTTTTAAGTGCAGTAGTAGCCAACAAACTGTGATTTGATATTGCTGTAAAAGGCCAGGGGAGGGACTAAATTAAAACTTAACTACAACTGGGAAACTATTATTTCAATCTTTAACTATTTTAGGAAATATCCAGTCTACAGCTTTAAAGGATTCAGAAGACACAATGTACCCATATCAGTTCGTAATCAAAGCCCCACGGTACCTTGTGTGGTTGAGCTTTCTGCCGGCCGAGAGTGGAGTCTGTGAACACTGGGGAGGACAGCTCGGAGTGGGGGCTGCCGGGATTTGGTGCCACCTTCTGGCGCGGAGGAGGTAATGTGTTGTAGATGGAGCCGTGAGACGGGGAGGTGGGGATGGAGGGTGCTACACTCTCACAGAGGTGACTCATGGTCTTTGTGCTGGGGAGGGTGCCATAATGACCTGCACCTAGAAGAAGAAACAGTACCATCAGTTAGCATTATCAATACAATAGTGCATTTTTAAATCTGGGGCTAGAGCTACATTATCTTATAAGTATTGTGTAATTTTGACATGTTGATTGGTTTCTTGACTATTTATGTTTGGATTCATGTGTGTGCCTGATACTAAACTAAAATCTAATTAATTGTTCCTTGTGTCATTCCCGAACATCAATAAAAATTTCATCCGAATCCGTGCAGTAGTTTTTGAGTAAAGTTGCAGGACAGACAGATGGACACTACCGAAAACATTATCTTCGTTCGAGTTATATAAGCACCACAGTGGTTGAGTGTACCTGTGGGCGGGGCCAGGCTGAGTCTGGAGTAGGCCTGTCTCTGCTGCCACTCGTAAAGCTGCCACATGGTGTCGTCTTTTATGGACCTCCTCTTTTCTGCGGAGCTCACAGCACACACGCTCTCGGGCCGGCACAGGCTGTTACGGGGCAGTGTGCGGTAGCCCTCGGGGTAACGGGGCACAATCGGGGCACGGTGACTGGGCATGTTTCTGGGTAAGGTCTGGTAAGAAGTAACACTGGGACAAACATATTCATTCATCATTATACATTCAGTACATTTCTTTTATAGAAGTTGTTTAAACACTGGTTTCAGAGGCTGACCTGGTTGCGTCGTCCTCTCGGGGGCGGTGAGTGCGTGTCCAGGGGTCCATTGGAGCGATGGAGTTAGACCTGGACAGACTGGTCCCAGAGGGGATCGCCGGGGGCGGGACCGGGGTGTGGAGGTGAAGCCTGGAACTGCCGTCTGGTTGGTCCACAGCCGAAGACACAGACCCATTGAGCTTAGACTGGTTTAATCGAGAGGCAGACACAGCTGCTGCGATGGCTGCCGCCTGCGCAGGCTGCAGCTGTATTTTTGCCCTCTCTGCGCTGCGGTCTCGGGGGAAGCCATATTTGTCTGTGTCCCTCAAAGTGGCGTACTTGTCTGTGTCCCTCAGAGTGGCGTAGCGGTCACCCTCTCGCAGTGTGCTGTACTTCTTCACCTCTTTGAGCGTGCCGTATCGGTCCATCACATGTATGGTCCCATATTTGTTATTCCCGTACATACAGCTCCTGTCTGTCTCCCTGAGGGACAGTGTCCTCCTCACTTCCTTCACTGGGACATACTTCTCTGTCTGCTGGAGTGGCTGTGTGTGTGCAGCGTACGTTTCTGTCTCTTTCTGTGGTATAAGTTTGGGCACATCTGGAGTGTATGTGTCCTCGGTTGGACTCAGTGTGTCGTTCTTATGTGAACTGTACTTGTCTCTGTGAAGCGCACACGGCTCCTCTTTCTGCAGACAGTATTTCTCTCCGTTCTTTCGAAGCAGGAACTGTTCTCCGTCTTTGTGTAGGATGTACTTTTCTCCGTCCTTCTGAAGCATGTAGCTCACTCCATCCTTCTTCACCAGGTACCTCTCTCCGTCTCTGTGTAGAGTATAATAGTCCCGCTGTTTCTCCCCTTGTTTCCCATCCGCTCTGGAGCAGGAGGGCTGCCGTGTGGGCTCTCTGTTTCGCTCGTTGTTTGTGATCTCTGGGCGCGTTAAGGCTTGGTGGTTTGGTACATTGTTAAGTTCTTCTTGTCTCTTCAAGTCAGCATTCATTTTCTCCAATCTGAGGACACAGGACCAAAGAGCTGTCAGGACATCTTTGACAATATAAGTGGTGCAATTTTCTGGGTTATCATCTCATCAATGGTAAGATTACATTATTTTGCACATAAGTATAATGTAGTTTGCAGACCTTCGGAGAGGCTCTGTGTGAACAAGTGCAGTATCGGTCATGACCTTCATCCAGGACTCCATGTCTTTGGACGCGTCGCTGCAGAAATAGTACGTCCTCATGTTGGGGTGGGTGGCCTAAAGAGCACAAGAGGACATTACCCAAACAAGGAGGCCTATAGGGACACACTGTACACCAAAAATGCTTCACCAATAATAGTTCATCCCTGGCCTCTACAGCAACATCAAATTAGAGCTTTTTTAAGCTTTTTGTTTTAATATCTTTTTACTTAAGGAAAACGCCAGACAAAGATTACAAAAGCCAAATACCTTGAACGCATATTTTCTGCTGATATGGTCATCCACTGACAACATGGAGATGTGGAAACTAGGCAGCAGAATACTTCCCAAAACATTGTCTTCTTTATCATCTGAACACACACAGACAGACACAGACAGACAGACACACACGAGAGTCAACTCCAAATAAGACCAAAAATGTGACCAAAAATGAGCAGGTGCAGTCTGTGTTACCTCGATAATAGAAGAGGCACATGTCTGATAGAACAAACCACCTTTTCTTCCATAGCTTCATGCCAGTGCTGTCCTGTAGGGTAACAGGCAAAGTTATTAGTTAAGATATTAGTATTTGAAAGTACACAGT
>JAVQJW010083917.1:0-10774 GCA_036025195.1 Hypseleotris klunzingeri
GAGAGTTTGTAACCCTGTGGCAGAAATCTAAGCCCAAACAGAAACCATGACTGATACTGACTTCAGGGACATATTCAGAACCAAAAAGCGTAAACGCTAAAGAACATAGTGTCTGGTAACAGGTTATTGTGAGGGAGGGTTAGGCTAACCTGTCTCAGCTACTGAGGTACAAGTATGTTAGTGTCGTGTTGAAACAAAACAATATCAAACTTTGTGTTTTCAATTATTCTGAGTGAGGAGAGACATTACGAAAGGGTTCTTTTCATTTTGTACTTAAAACTACAGATACAAGGAAATATAGTGCACACAGGCTGGTTAATTGGCCACTGCTATAAATGAGGTTTGTAAAAGAAGGAAAAATTAAAGAAATCTAAATTAGATTATTATTTAATTGTGTTACATAACCATCCTAGATTTTTAATGTGGGTATCAGTTTATTATACCACATAAATAGGTTATATGTCCACATTATTACAGTGTTTTTCAATTTATAATGTTTGTTTTTCCACTATAGTGTAAAAAGATATATAGCACGATAAAACACATTCCCAGACTGAGATGTCACCATTGATGCCCATAATGCACTTTAAAGAAGGTCACACAATGTTGTCACCACAGTGAGAACCTTCTAACACAAACATGATCGACCCATTGCCAGTAAAGACCAACGTAGACTTTACTGAAAGTATCACGACACGTCAACAAAGGTGACCGTTTAACATTTACGATTTTGCCTCTGTGCGTTTTAAAATACCTTTGCCACACAGAAACTGGAGGGCGTTCAATTGAGCCAAAGGCTTTTTACTTTGCAGCAGCTGACAGAAAAAGCTGCTTGAGAAATTACTAGGGTGGCACCGATACCGATACTGGATCGGATATGGGTGCTGATTCTGGCCCTTTAGCTGGATTGGTAAATGTGGCCAATATTTGAACTGAAAGAATTTGTTATCCGTTATCCTATTTTGAGCAGAAAAATGATGTGTTTAATTACATTGTAACTCACAAATGACAAACAAATGACAGACATTTTGAGGGGCATCTGGTCTTATAGTTATATTTTAGGATATAAATTTAGGCTATAGAAAGTTAGGAAATATATTTCTACAACTTTAGATTTAGAGGATATTGGGTATTGGTCAATCCACCTAACCCAAATATCAGGTTTGGCACCGGGCCTGAAAAAGCTGGATCAGTGCATCTCTAGAAATTACTCTTATTAAACAGATCAGATTTGAATTCCTGCCTTTTTGGTCATCTGTCCTAACTTTTTAGAGTTGTGATTCTGCCATCAAAATGAGACAGGGGCCATTTAGGATAGGCCTTTTCATTAAATAGTAAAACGTCCCAGACTCAGAAGGTCTAAATAAAATGTGGTTTAAGGGATATGGTTAACACTGAAATAAAACAGTAAATAAAAAATCATACATTCATGACACCAGTGTGGTGCAGTAGTGCCATCTTGTGGTGTCAAACTGGAGGATCATCTCACCTTCTTAAACACACACGATCTTTAGTGAACGGAGAATTTAATTTCTCCATTTTTTAAACTCAGAAAACAAGCTCACAGTTTTCCACTTTTAGCATGTGAGTTCTGCTTAAAATAATCTGAAATATGTGGTTTATTTAAATCATTTTGTAATTTATCTAAGTAATGTTCAGTGTATTCAGAATTTGAAAAATGAATTAGCAAAACTAGCTAGCGTTTACTTAGCTAGGTTGACGTACTCATCATGTTAGCAATGGTTTCACACTTGATCTTTTTTATTTTAACACATTGTTTTACAATTATAGGGCTGAAAGTGAAAGTCGTGACATTTTTCCTGTTATCAGATTTAAGAGTCTTAACTATGTTTTTGAGGTAAGGTTAGGCCCTGATATAATATAACTCAGTGGTTTGGCCATAGAGTATATGGCCAATCAATCAATAGTTCAATTTTCTTTGCTCTTGTCACATGATGTTTTGAATGTTTTAGGCTGCTACCAGTCTCAGAGTAATGATGAACCTCCTGGCGCTGCCCACACCGTATCTCTCGGGGTCCAGTGACCAGTACCCCCACAGTGGACACGTGCCCGCGGACACCTACAGGACCCCCTGGGTCAAAGGTACACACCAGGTCCTATAAAGGCCTCCTTCTGTATGTTCGTACTATAATGTAAATGTGGACTCTGCTCACAGGTCACTGTGTCTACTATTATGTCTACTACTTAGTATCATACACTTAAAGTTAACTCCTTTTATTTGACAGGAAATGTTATCTCCACTTGCAAACTCTTTCTGAATGATTCTGTACTTGATGACCTGAAAAAACAACAATCCGTTTATGCACCAGAAAGGTAGATGGATGTCGCTAGATGGATTAACATTTATCAGTCCCATTCACGTTTATTAAATAATCACACAAAGGTTTGAAATTTGCAGTTATAAAGAGCCCATGAACCATTTACAAGATGTTATACCAAGCTCTAACCCTGACTCACTCAGTGAAGTGGACATCAGAGAGGTTGGTTGCGTTTTGATGGAGTCAAAAGACCCTTGTCAGGAAGCATTTTCAAAGATGCCAATAAATAAGCCAGAAAATGAAAAGAAAGGTAGGATCTCAATTAATTTTACATGCATGGATTTACCCAGACATTACTATAGAAACAACAAAAATAATACATATTTCTGTATACTATTTAAGAGTTTTTCTTACGAGAAGAGCTGGTGGAAGTAGACTATCTTAAACAGTTTAAGAGTCATTTGCCCTCACTCAAAACCAAACTGTCCAGGCTGAAAACACTTCCTGTGGCTGATCCTCTGTTCGGCCTTAAGTCAAAAGGCATCTATGACAATGCCATACTCAGGTGAAGAACTTTGTTATCTTTATCTCTTTAGTTTTCTGTTTAATTGTGACTTGTGCTGTGTTTTTAGGCAGTATGAACCCTATGAAATGCCTAGTCAAATGCACAGAACTGACAATGTGTCATCTACAATCACCTTTGAGGATTTTTCTAAAGAGCAACTAAATAATGAAGAGGTTTTTCTGAAGAAGCACTAACTGAAATATTTTTGTTGTGTGTTTTTATGTTAAATTCTCACTTTCTTTGTAGTCTCTGGTATTACCAAGTATCCTGGAAACTTTTAGCTTGACTCGGGTAGATTGCTCTGCAGTCTCAAACATTTGTGATCTTTTGACCATAACTCCTGAAGAAATATCCGAGCAACATTCATGTCTGGAGATAATGCAAAATGGTAAGTAAATCTGAGTAATTAAGTGGCCTACATTATATTTATTTGCAGTTGTAAATAAATGTATTGATTGTGTCTGTTTCTCAGTGACGCCAAAGATCTTTCAAGTGGAAACGTATAAAAAGCTGAATAAAGAAAGCTTAACAGAAGGATTCACACATGCAGAGTCAGCAGGTAATGTGTAAAATGAAAATTCTTATTCTGGCTTGAAAAATGTCAACACCTCTTTTTCTTCAGTGCCATATTGTTTTTGTTTTTTCAGGACAAATCAAAAGTCCAGTGGAGATGGAATTGGACTTGATTTTGAGCCCAGTGTCCAAAGACCATCACATCAGCTTTACATCTACCTCTGGACTTTATCAGGAAGAGCTTTCCCCAATTAAACAAATGTGAGCTTACCAACTAAACATGATGACAAATGACTGCTATATTATTATAATGTGAAAGACACTGACTTTCTTTTACTAATTATTGTAAAGCGCTCTTGGTTCATCAAAAGCTCAGGGGGAGCTTGAGATGGCCCTCTGGACAGCAGAAAAGCATCCAGACTATGTGTTGGAATACATGTTGACAGGTGTATTTTAAAATGCCTAATTTGAAAGTTTTTTTACTGATCTTATACATTTGTTAACACTGTCTTGCTTTTAGAGCCTCAATCATATGAATCTACGGTCGATTTCCAGCCTCTATCAGAAGCAATGACGTTTCTGAAGTCTAAAAAACAGTGCTTTGTCAGTTTTGATGAAACTGATTCAAGATTTGGGACTGGGGTGCAACAGATGAGTCTATGCAACTCTTGTGATTTTACCGAGACCCTTATGTCTCACTCTTCGTTCTCAAAAACTGTTGTTGAGGAGTTCAAAAAAATGTCACCTGAACAAGACTGTAAGTAACTCATTTAACACTTATATTGTATTGGACTTTTTGTATACAGTAACAGCTATTAGTTGGAATTTTGTATTTTCAGTTTCTGTCAGATCTATCCCAAACATTTCTAAACCCAGATCTTTTGTATCTGATTTGACGAAGCCAGAGGAACCAACCTTAAATACAGAAAATAATACACAAACAAAAAATGAAAAACTTTCTTACCCTCAAACTACAACTGTTAACGTTGGAAAAGCTACAAATGAAATTACAAGTTGCCCAGAACCTTTTTGCAACATAACAACAAAAGGTTATTTATTTACAAGTTCATCAAGTAAAGGGAACAGAGTTGATCAAACTACAGTTGAAATAAGACATCCACAGCCCAATACTCTGGGACAGCTGCCCATAAAAAAAGACAATCCCAAATGTCTCTTGGAGTCAAAGTGTCAGCCTCACAAAGAACTGGACCCTCTCTCCACATTCATAATGCTGCGGTCCCAGCAGACCCCAACAGTCACTGCCACCCCTCCTCCGAGCTCAGCAGTCAATCCAGGTACACAGAGAAATGTCACATAATTTGACTTCATTAAACTGAAAGAAAGTATGAGCTACAGTAAATTACTTGAACTGAACTTTGGCACTATCTTGTGGTTAAAAGAAGAATTACAATTCACAAGAATTTACACAGTAACGTAACTAATTTTAGCACAAAAAAAAATACCTAAAGAAAATATGTATTGCGTTGGTTGTGTTTTGCTAATGTTTAATAATAACACTTTTAAAAATATTTTTTCAGCTCCTGACATGGTTAAGCAAAGAGCTCACTATGAGTTACAATCTATGAACCAGAGTCAAAGCATTAAAAGAAATTACATGAACGCGGCTAAATCAGGAAATGCCTCAAGAGAGCAGAGTAGAGTAGCCAACCAGCCCGAGAGTCCACAAACCACTCACCCCATGGAACAGCACATCACACCGGACAAAAAACAGGAGGGCAGAGTGCTACCAGTTCAGGCCACTGGTATGACATAAAACATTTAACTTTAAAGTTGAATCGGTATGAATTATCTCTATCTGTTTCCAACTGCGTCACAATAATTACTATATTGATTTATCATTCTATAAAAAATATAAAATAAATAAATAAATAAAAAATATTTTTAGAGATCAACTTATCAATTGGAAATTTTTCAGTTGTGATTTTGCCCAATGTAATTTTACGGTAATGTAATGAATTAATTAACTTTATATTGATTGCTTTGTATTTAGTTATTGCTCCTCAGTTTTTTTATATACAAGATTATTTAACTAGACAGAATTATGTGTTTACAGATATTGAAAAGGGTTTAGGATGGGATTATTATGCTCTAGTATGAATGTAGAAGTGTATAAAATGGTCTTCTCAATATTATCGAATATCGAGATTTTTTTGTCCTTCAAATTTTGCTATTGTGACGGGCCTAACAATAAAATGTGTCTTGTGCATAATACAGAAAGTCAGTGCCGTGCGTACTCTGAGCTCCTACACTTTGTCGGACCACATCTGAGCATTGCCCAACAGCTGGGGCTCAACATGAAGGTTTGGGGAGACTTCAGATACCTGACCTTGGACCAAACCCACTTCCTTGTTAAGCAGCAGGAGAAGGCTCTTTGTGGGATAAACTCACACAATGTCGACCTGGTCAGAGGTACAGAATAATGTTTGTACAATTAAAAAAATTGACAAATTGACAAATGTAACGAATGTGTCATTTGCAGACCAGGAACAACTTTTTAACAAGGTGACACTGATCCATGTGTTGGTGACATTTAAAGAGTTGCTGCTTAAGTGTGGTCTTAGCACAGGTGTAGGTAAGTGGTCTAAAGTGAGTTGAAATTTTTATTTGCAAAAACAGATAAGAGCCATTTAAAATTTTGAGATAAAGCTTCTAATTTCAAAAGTCACATCTATTTTTGGATAATACTATAGTTATTTTATGACCCCTTGACCAAAGCCACTCAACCTAATTTTTACTGATATATCCTTCACTATATCACTCCCATAAGAGCAAAAAGGGGAAAAAAAAGTCAAACATTTTTAAAACATGATATCTGCTTTTGCAAAAAGACTCTACAAATTTATTACTGTTGCTCTTTAAAACCCCTACTTCCTGTTTAGAATATTTAAAAAGGACTACAATGGTGTCTTCGGAGAAAAGCTTGAACCAGCTTCTGAAGAGGCTACAGATCATCCTTTACCTCAGTCACAAAAAACAGGAGTCAAATCCCAAACTGTTGGAGCTGCAGGGGCTGCTGAAGACATGGTCACAAAACAGAACAGGGAACAAAATCACAAACAAAGTCAGTTTCTTCAGCTTTGGGATGAGATATTCACATAGTATTAGATAAATTACTTTGGTGTGTAATTTTACAACTATGTGTCTGATCTGACTATTGTGGCTTCACGTATTTTGCAGATTCTCATCATAATCACAAATGACTGTGATAATACCAGATCTGTAATTCTAAGTTGTCTGAGCCAAGTTACAGGTCAGTGGTCTATATATATTTTTCTAATTCTATATCTACATTTATATTGCATTTGTTTACTGCAATATGGTGTGTAACCTAACCTAAAATATTTCAAATGTAGGCCCTGCTGTTGCTAATCTTGGGGAAATCAATCAAATCAAAGACAAGACTAAGCTGAATGGTGCCAGTGTTGTCAGCAGGTGCCGTACAGTATTTTCTATATTTGCACACACTGTCATGCATATGGTTGTTAATACACATGAAAAAATGTGATATACACTATACACCAAGGAACTACTGTATACTGCACTACAGTTAGATGGTGCCTGGTGTAAGCGGTCAAATGAAAATGCTGTAATCTTTGTTTTCACTGCTTCTCCAGTTTGTGCAACAGTGTGTGTGCACTTGTGTGTGAGCAGCATATCGGCCCTGACTTCCCCTGGCAGTGCTTCTCTCTGGTGGTGGAGTATGACCACCCCGGCCAGTCTCCATGGGCCACTGTCTGCCGCGAGAGGGGTCTTGCTCATGTCCTCTTCAACACTATTCTCCCAGACAATGGTGGGAAAAATTATATCAATTTGAATCCAATATTATTTGATCGAGCTTATTTGTGTTTCTCTGCATTTGTACAGACAGGATACCCTCACAGTGTTTGGAGGACAGTGTGTCCTATGTTCTGCTTGTGACAGAGAGGCTTCTCAATTGTCCCTTACTTCTACAAACACTGGAGTCAACGTGAGCTTCACCAGTGCACTTCACTAATACATAATTTATTCAAAACAGACATGCCTCATTAGTGCAGTATATTGTCCCATAGATTCAACATCACTGTCATTGAGAGGAACCACTGTGCCACCTTACAGATGTTGGGAGGGACCCATCAGTATGCTGTGATCACAGTGGATGAGAGCACTGCTATTGTCCTTCAGGTTTGAGGAGTTTAAATTCCATACAAACAAAACAATATGCTGCAAGTTTGTAGTATGTAATACGTACTATCAATAAAAACATTTAGCAAATAATTTGGTTAATTGGCAACAGTTTGGTAACATGACCAGCATAAAAGGGAAATTGTAGAAAGGTGTTTCATGTATTATTCTGTACTAAAAAGTCACATATAATCATAAATCATGTGTAGAACTCTACTCTCAACACTCAATCTCTAAAGAAAAAAAAGCTATAAAATGTTAAATCTAAATTTTATTGTCATAAAAAACAAATATAATCCAATCATAATTTCTGACTTTTGGTTGAATGTTTGTGTGTAGAGGCAGGAAGAACTGTGCCAGGAGCGAGCCAGTGAAGGATTAGTGATGAGGCTGACTGCACTGTCTCTGCAGTACAGCTGCTGTTGGCTCATTTTGTACTGTCCAGACAGTCAGGGAGGAGGGTCAGCATCATAACAAACATATATTTAGAGCACATACAAAACAATCTAATTCATGACTTCTCTAAATCAGACTTTCAAGTGAAGCTTTCAACAACTTGTTGCTGGTTTATTCATCTCTGGTGCTCTTCAGCATGAAGTCTGAAGATCTTGATGTAAAGGTAAAAAGTGATAGTAACATTAGTGCAGAAGTGACCAGTGTTTATCAGAGTGGTGTTTGCAGGTGCTGATGGTGTCAGAGGTTGTGGAGGTAGCGCGGTGGATCAGTCAGATCTCCTTCTACAGCCTGATGAACAGTGACAAGGATCCAGCCAGCTACCTGGACAGAGAGTGGCTAACCGTCATACAGTCCAATGTAAGAGCTATTTTCCGTAAATCACTAAAAGGTGCAAAGCTGACAGAAACTTAGAGTTTACTGATGATAACTGAATTATAAAGGTTGTCTAAATGTCTAGTAGAACTTGCTGTTATGTCTCAACAGGAAGAAAAGTGTTTGTTGCATTTCCCCTGCATTAACCCTCTGGTGAGTCAGCTTATGCTGAGGAGAGCACCTAACATCCAGTGGCTTCTCGGGGCCCCTCTGTCTCAGCTGAAGGAGATGTTTCCAGAAGTGCCACATAAAGTGCTGAAGGTAGTATGACTCACATGAACACATCAATTATACGCTCTTAAAAGCATACTTGTTTGTTAATATTTTTTTGTTACGTTTTATATTAAGTTCATAAGTTAATATATATTTTTACAATACATTTTTTTTGACTACTTGAGTATATATACATAAATATGTACTTAAGATTGCAGATACATAACCCCTGGATAATAGGTTTGTCTTGTTTGTGTTTTAGCTCTTCAATGATACCACCTCCCTGTACACGCAAACAACGAGCCAGGCAGTGACTAAAGAGACAAACCACCAAAGTAGTTCAAACACCACCACACTGTTTAATGAAAGTGACCCTCAGCATCTGGATTTGAGCCCCCAACACGATCCATTCTTCAACACAGATACTAGGTTTCTGTTTGGAACTGCCACTGTACACGACAGCTTCTGTGACACAGTGTTAGAAGAAGAAGAAGCTGAACCAAGTTTGAGATTCAAGATGAGCCCATCCTTCTTAGGTCCAGATGTTCACAGACAGAAGAGCTGGACCATCAGTGACCTGTGGAAAGACGATAGAGATGAGATGAAACAACCTCTACACTGTGGGAGCAGGGCTGGAGCAATAGGAAAGATTGTTGCAAGAGATGACTTTCTGAAGCCTTTACCACACAACACCAAGTTAACTCACAGCCTTTATAACAGTCCATTCAATGCAGAATCCACATTTAGCTACAACCTGGTCAACACTAACTCTGAACTGCAGCAGATGTCTTATAGCTCCCCTGTTGAGGTCACAAAGTGGGGTCAAGGTCTAAGCTCAAACCAGGCTTTTCCCAATAATGGAGGAATGACAAGAGTCAGCTATGGCTCAAAGTCCTTCGTAGAACAAGAGCGAAAGAGGAGCAGTGATAGTGAAACTTTATTTGGCACAGGTAAAAACACATGTATATATATATTTTTTCTTTTATTATGAAATCCTTTGAATCAGTTATTGCATTTTATTGCATTTTTATTTTCAGTCCTTACACCACCTAAAAGAAACAAGTTGAGCTATGAGAAAGTTCCCGGGAGAAGTGATGGACAAACGAGACTGAAATTATTTTGACCAAGTTCTGTCACCAGCTTTAAAAGGACCACAAATACTTGAACAAAAGGTTTGAGTTATGAGTTATGTGATTTAACTATTGATCAAAATGTTCCCATAAAATGTTGGTTGAAAAAACAAATAAATAGCTTTTTACAAAACATACAGTATAATATATCATGATTTTAGTAGTAGTGACACAAATTATTCTTTGTAGCAGGGCCCAGCTAAATGATAAACTCTAAATTTAGGAGCTCCACTAGTAGGGTCTTTTTTTTTTTCATTTGTAAAAAAAAATCCCCTTATCTGCGCCTCTCAGCAAGTGGAGAGAGTGCTTATCATCACGAGCCAGCAGAGTGAAGCCTGGTCCCTCAGGAATGATCCCCAGACAAAGACGACCCGGGGGACACTGACTCCTCTGGACAGACACAGCTCTGCCCGGCCACCATCAATTACTCCAGACAGATTTTTTTACAGCTCTGTGTCCCTGGCCTCAGCCTCCTAATAGGCAGTAGACCAACAATAAGACCCAGTAAATGGTTTGTTTCTTACAGAGAACAAAAGCAGTTGCGGGATGGTCCCTGTGTAAAGGCTACGTAAACATACATAATGGTGCTGTGATTGCCCTGACAACTTACTGCAGTGAATAAGACAGGAGAGATAGTGTGGGAGTTAACAGCAGGTTTATAGCAGACCCAGCCTTTTGATATGGACTACAGCTGCTTAGGTCACACTACTGTCTTATTTATTCAGAAAACAGAAAAGACAAAATTGTATGACCCTAAATCCAGATGTATTTACTAATTCTCAAATTAGCTGTCCTGGCGTCGGTCTCTCTCCGAGTGCTTTCTAGTTCTCACATTAGTTTACTGGAGGAATTCATTAGATCCAATAATAGAGCATTAATAATTACATATCGATATTTTTTTCCAAATATATGGAAATCTTTAAATTGGGTACATCTGCGATAAATATTAATCAAGTAATTAATTAATTAAGCTTAAACCTGAGAATGCAATAACTCCAAAAGTTCTTGCCAGATCTTTTTCCAACTTTCTGGACAGTTACATATGATGAAGACGCTGAACTAGA
>JAVQJW010083947.1:0-10699 GCA_036025195.1 Hypseleotris klunzingeri
ATTAATTGAGTTGTTGCTGACCCTTATTACTCAACTAATGCTTAGTAATGTCAATGTGAAGTAGTGAAATTATTAAGTAGTGTTAAATTGTTAGTAGATTATTTTATCAAATATGTTATTTTATTTTGAAATTTGGGTTGTTTAATAAAAAAATCCCCTTTATTTCTTCATTTAATTTCTTTGTTAGGTGTAGTCCTCAAGTGCCCACTGTGGACCGCCTGCATTTGTGTGATACCTTTCTGAAGAGGATTTTCAAGCAGTGGAGATTAACTTTAAGCAAAGATTAAGCAAATTAAGTGTGATGGTGCCTCCTGAAATAAACTGTTGCTGTGCACTTCAGTCCAACTACCATCATGATGTAGAGCACGGAATATCGCCTCCATGGATATGATTACAAATTTGGGAATTTAAGGAATTTAGTCATGCTGTAGGGTAAGTAATGTTTATATAAAATTATTAAATAACTAAGTTATTGGGATAACTGTTTTGGTAGGCTATTTGTATGTCGTACCCCTGATACACTATACACAGGCTCAGGTGGCTACATAGGTAGATAATGTTCTTTAACCCTTTTTACTACTTCATTTGTAGTTTATATTATTTTAATAATAACAAAATTAAAATAAATATTTACAAATAAACAAAGTAAAATCCAGTTTTTTGTTGTTCGGCAACCGACTAATAAATGTAATATGCTTTGGAGCTGCCCCTAATACAAAAATCCCATTAGGTGTTAAGTTGTTTTGTTACTAATACTAAATGTAATTTAACTGCTTATTGAATATAGGGCAGAATATAGGCCCACGTTGAATTATCAGAATTTAATGGATTTTTTAAATTTAACTTTAATACATTTTTATTAGACTTTGATTGGTTAGTATTTCGAAAGAAAAAAAAGTATCCTAAATTTGTCATGTACTACAAAAGCCAATATAGAGAAAAACATACTCTTTTTTTTACCCTTTTTACGCTACTATTTTTCTATGTCTTCAGAGATGTGCGTGTTGTGTTAATTGAATTAATTAAATAACTGCCGGTTCACGTAGCTGATTTCCCAGAAGCTAGGTCATGTTACCTGAGCTCCTCTGTAGACTCCAGACTGGTTTGAGGTAAACAGCATGTGTTTGGCAGACGTCACCCAACCTATTTGCAATTGTTTTTCCGGGTTGGCCTTTGGTTGTTCCCTGTGTTTATATTTTTTTAAACTAAATTGGCCATTGTATAAAGTATAGTATTATAGATGCAATTTGTAATATTTGGAGGTGTGGAGGTAAATCATATAATTATAACATTCAATTTGCTGGTTAGAACGGTGTTTGGTTTATTATAAAGAGTTGTTTACTCTCATGAAAAAGTGGCTTTTTTTGTTCTGGTCAGTTAATTCTGCCCATAGTCAACCCATCCCATTTTGTGATCACAAAAGTTACACATTCCAGATGTGTACATATGTTTGTACATGGTAATAAATCCAACCAATGTTTTCACATTTAGATTGTAGTGCCATGTTAAAACACTAGGGGTCATATTACTAATAGTATCTAAAAAGTGTTTGGAATAATAGTTTTACATTGTAATTCTCTGTTTGCAGAACATTTGAGAAATAATGTATGATCCTGGACTACGGCGGACCCTCCCTGACCAGTTTTCAGGGAGCGGGTACACATTTGGGACGCCTCGTCACCTGAGCATCACCAACCCCATCCCGTCCAAACGGGTGTGCTTCTACAAGAGCGGAGACCCCCAGTTCAATGGTCTGCGGATGGTCATCAACAACCGCACTTTTAAAACCTTTGATGCACTTCTGGACAGCTTGTCTAAGAAGGTCCCACTCCCATTTGGGGTCAGGAACATCACTACTCCTCGAGGGGTCCACGCGGTCTACTCCCTGGACGAACTAGAGGATGGGAAGTCCTACATTTGCTCGGACAGTCGCAAAGTAAAACCCATAAACCTGGCTGTTGCCAGAAAAAAGCCACCACCTTGGTACAGCGCTAGACCTGTTAGCTCAAGACGCAGGACCGTACAGCAGGTCCGACTTTACCCTGGACATAAAAAACAAGAAGGAGTGCTCATGCGCTCGCCAAAGAAACTGTTGGTGATTCGTAACGGGAACCCATCTGTCAAACGTACTGTGGTGCTCCAAAAGAGGACTGCTCCCACATTTGAATCGATCCTGGGACATATTTCGGAACTAATGCAATTCAATGTGGCCAAACTACACACACCTGAAGGAAGACGAGTAAGTGTTTAAGAAGAAATAAATGTTCAAATAGCACATTTTTAACCTTTCAGTGACCTCTTTCAAACTTACTTCAACCTGGAATTTAAACAACCGTCACATGACAAGAGAAAGTACCTAATGCAAATGCATATGGTAACAAAGCTTTAGGTTGAGGATCTGCTGTAAAAAGCATTGCAATTGGTCTTTTTAGTTTCAGCTTTGAAAAATTAAGCTTGATACAGCACACACATTAATTAATTACAGAAATCTCCAATAATATAAAAGGACATCAGTAGTTTATGCACACAATCTTAATATTTTTGCCTTGTCTGTTAGGTGGATGGCCTCCCAGGCTTGATAATGTGTTCAGGCATTGTGGTGGCTGCGGGAAGAGAGAAGTTCAAACCTGCAAACTACAATGCGCAGAATGCAGTTGGCCCAATGAGAAGCAACAGGAAGGGGATTCGAAGACTAAAGGCTCTAAATCGTAAGTTTGTAATACCAGTCGAAATTTAAATTGACTATCAATATACAGTAGTAGCTGGCCAGTATGCTCATTGCCATGGTGTCAAGAGCAATTTATCTGCTCATAGGATGAAGTCCTAGAAAGCGCTGAGGCAATGATATTATGTGTAATACCCCGTATGACCCACATACACTCAGTGAGACTGTAGCCTCTACTGTATGTTAGTTGTGACCTAATCAATTTCTTTCTTTTCTTTCTTTCATGCTTGGACGTGATCTTCACTTGGACCACCTATTCTCAATTTCTGCTATGGATGTACCTGCAATGTTTTTTTTTACTTTGACTAAACAAAAAAGGCAAAAAGAAATCTTATGCAATGAAGCCAAGGATCTTCTCGCCATCCTCCGAAAGATATATTGTAAATCAGATCCACAACTCAATAGCGGAGGGCTCTTATACTAACTCAATCGAAATGGAATCTAACCGCTATTTAGAGTCTGTGGCTGAATCAGAGGCTGAACATTTTGGAAAAGAGGACCAGGACTGTTTGTTACCACAAGACGATGATATTGAAAAGTCCTTTAGGGTGAACCAAGATGGGACCATGACCGTAGAGATGCGGGTGCGGCTAACCATTAAAGAGGAGGAGACTATACACTGGACCACCACCCTGTCCCGCTCCAATGTGGCCAATGAGCTTAGCGAGGACTGTTTACCTGTTCCTGAGCCAGAGCAAGAGATCAGCCAGCTCGAATCAGACCACATGGATTTACAGCCCCCTACTGCTACAGACGAAGCCATCAACAAGAACCAAAATGACAGGGATCCACCTTCACTGAGCAATGGAGCTTACAGTGAGGGTAGTTTAGAAGAGGATAATATGGACAGACAAGCGGATTTAGAGTCCCCTTTACGGACACCAACCCCAAAACTAGTCAGAACAAAGCAAGCTTCAGTGGAGAGCATCAAGTCACTGACACCAGATGGACTTCAGGAGGACATTATTGGCTCCTACAGGGAACAAATAGAAAATGGAGACTTGACAGAGCAGTACTGTATGGTCAAACAGACTAGCTCTAGACCTGTCCCTAAACCTAGGAGAGTCGGATCCGTAGATGTTAACAATGCACAAAATATTTCGACTTATAAATCAGCGGAAATGACTGAGGTTTTGCAAGTTGATTCGAGTGGGGATGAGGTCACAGAGACAGTCATGCATATTTACGAACAGCAGACTTGTCAGGACAATTTTCTTGCCAATTTTTGTGCCCAGGGTATGTCCACTTCTACGGTTACCTATTGCAGACCGACAACTGCTAATACTGGACAACACTCTAATAGTGACTTTGAGGTGGAGCCCTGTAGGCCATCAACTGCATCTGGATCTGTTAGTATCTGGCAATCAGAAAGTATATCACTAAAATCTGATTTAAGCTTTCCTACACCTTTACAAAACAAAAATATGAATGCTTTATCTCAAGAGCTAACTAAAACCAAAAGTAAAACAAAAGCAAGAGTGGTTACAAAAGAGAAAAAAGGTTCTCCAAAGCACAAAGGAACGATCAAATTTGGTGGCCGGCTTAAGTCACCAAAAAACAAACAAAAAGAAGCAGCAAAAAGTAAAAATGTAAAGCCCTTTTCTAGTGCAAGATTTATTACCAAAATCTATGGAAATAAACCCAAATCACCTAAACAAAAAGTCAAAAAGAGACCAAATGAAATTGAAGGGAACAAAGCAAAACGTCAACAAGAGGCAGATCAGAATAAAAATGTGCTTTCTGGTTCTGAACCAAGGGGAGTTCTGCATAGACAGACGTTTATGCATAAAAATAAACAGGAACAAAATAATTATTTCAATTCAAATGAAAGCACACCACTGTCTATGCCACCCAATGTAGGTACTAACGGATATGTAGAAGATTGGTTGGAGAAAGCCCACTCTAAACCGCCTATTTACCCTGAAGAGGAAAGTAAATCTCTGTTAGATAAAACTGCCCTAGAGAATGATCCTTGCCTAATGAGTGTAGCCGAAAAGGTAAAAAGTCTAAAAGAAAAACCCCAAACACAAAACACCCCTACAACACCAGCGCCTGAGCTTTCACGAACTGGCTCAGTAAAACAAAGAATAAAATCTTTTGAAACCCAAACGACAGAAGATAAAAGTCATACAGTCACAGATCGAAGGAAAAGCTCAGTAACCTCAAAGTTAAACAGTTTGTGTTACAAAATGAATCCAGTAGAATCTGATACTGAAAAAAAAACTGCATCAATCATTGTCCAATTTGAGGAAAATTCAAATGCCCTTTCCATGGATCTGCCGCCCCCACCTCTTGCTGAAAGCCTATGTACTCTAGAAAATGTGATGGAGGTCTCAGGCACCAGCAGCCCGTTATACCGACTCTCATCTGTGTCTGATATCCATCCTTTATCCACCAGTCCTACGTCTGACAAGGCCATTTCACCCACTGACCACACAATGGAGATGGCGTCATCAATTTACCCTGACAATCCTTCAGAGCTGGGGGAAGCACCATTACAGAGAGCCCCATCTATTAAAAGGGCCCCACTGGTCAGTAATCTGTCTCTTGAGAGGAAAATGTCTCTGAAAAAAGCATCCTTAGATAAATATACCATACCTACTGAAACCACACCTCTTACCGTCAACACCATGGGTGAAAATGTGTTGCCAAATGGCTTAACAAAAAGTAGATTGCAATCAGATAGCTGCTTTGTCAGTCCATCTTCTACATCTCCTGCTAGTTTGAGTTCAGACCAAAGAGAGTCCTCCACAAGTGTACTGTCAAGTGAAGGTAAACAGAAACAATCAAAGGACAAGGAATTATCTTCGCCCAAACCAATAGTTAAAAAAGTAAAAGTAGTTGGCAGCCCGTCTCCAGAAAGAAAACCCCAAAATAAGAAATCTGAAATTACTAAAAGCTCACCAAGATTACCTTCCAAAAATGGCAACTCACCTGATAAAAATGCATCACCAAATGTCGGAAGAAAGAAAAGTACAACACCGTCTGCAAGCCCTGCAAGTGAAAAAAGAAAAATTCTTCAAAAATTCAAACTGTTAAACAAACCATCTCCATATTCTCAATCTTTGGACTTGGCCTCACCTCCGGTCAGACAAAAAATATCCAAAAAGTCACTTCGCAGAAATCTTTCATCTGACAGCGCTTTAGATACATCAGACACAAAGACGCAAATAAAATCGTCCTTTCCCAAAAAGTCTAAACAAACACATCAGTCAACTGAATCAGTCAAGTCAAAACAAACTGGAGAAATTATTGACACCAGCAAAGCAATGATAAATGCTCCAAAAGAAGCTAATCAGAATATGGATTTAATAGTGATACCACAGCCATTAAAGATTACCAATCAACCAAGTATAAAACCAGTGCTTGAGAAACTTTGCTATTCTATTAAATCTATTCGTCAAATTACTCAAAACAAACCCCATTCATGTTTGGAGAAATCTAACAGCCTTCCTGACTTTTCCTCCCACGTAGCCTCTACTTTCGGCTCTTCGTCAAAAGCTCTCCTTGCATTCTTATCAGTCATGACTTTAAAAGAAGGAATGCCAAAACTAGATATAGATGAGCTCAATGCAAACAATGTAAGCTGCGCTGAAGCTTTGAAAATGATTGATTCTCTTAAAGAAATTTCTCATATTGAAGAATCTCAAAACCTACATAACAATTTGTCCCATTTACGGCAATCGGCTTCACAGCAACTTCTGCAGTGCTGGAGGGGATTTCAGGAAAAGTGCAAGAGTCGAGGGACATCCCCAAATAATGCAGAGCAGAAAGGCTTTAAAAGCAGTAGTCCTGAACAAGTGGAAGAGATAGTTATTGATGAAATAATGGATCATCTTAAGATGCCTGCGATATTGAAAGAGGAACTGGCTTTATTTTCAATAGGTAGAAGTGACAGTGAAGAGTCAATGACAGAAAAAGACAATGAAAATATTTTGGATGTTACTTTATCAACTGAAGAAAATAGAAATATTAATGTAACTGCCATAAATAATCAAGAAAGAGATAGAGACATAGAGGCTGACCAGCTGCAAGGTCTTAGTATTGAAAATCCAACTGATATGCAGAAGCTAAACATTTTAGAAGAAGAACAAACAGATGAAGATATGCTTGATTCACACTGCTATGTAGAACTCAATTTAAATAAAGACAGTCCATCATGCCCTGACCAGGAAAGTGAGCCTGCCTATGCATCTGACAAAAAGCAGCAGATGTATACAATGGGATTAAATGGCAGTATTGATGAAACCACTACCAATACAGATATGGATGAACTGTCTTCTTCTGAGGGTGAACCGCTGGATGTGTCAAATGAACTTAAAATTATCAGTGAAGTGTCAGATGAAGAGCAAGAGGCTGGGGTGACTATAAAGGGCAATTACAATAAAATCAATTTAGAAGGTGATAGTGGAAATGACCATAGCAGTTCTGACGAACACACAGACATTGACCCAATGAACAATGACATAAAGACCTCAAATGACAGTTTTGATGAGAAAGAAATTAGTTCAGAAGAAGAAACCTTTCTAATGGAAAGATATAGTAGCAAGGAGAGCTTTAAACCACTCAAACTTTCAGAAGGAGAAAAAATAGAAAATATTGCCAAAAAGCTGTGTGATGAAGTAATATCGCATTCCCTTGCTGAACGAGTAATTGGTCTGGAAAAGAAAGTTGCCAACGGCCATAGGAGAAGTTCAAGCCTTCTGAGCCCTTCACAAAGAAATGCCTACCTGATGTCGGATGGTGAGGAGTCCTCCCCAGAGTCACCCACGTCCCAACTGACCGCTTGCACACGTTCAGCTCCACAATCATCATTATCTTTCAGCTACGACTGCAGCAATGTTATAACAAAACAACCAGAAAGCAACCGGGTCCGATCTATCCGTGAAATGTTCCTTGCAAAGAGTGCCAGCGATATTCAGCATCAGCAAAGCCAAAAGCGAAACTCCAGTCCAAACCCATCCGATATGACTGATTTAAGAACAGAGACGTCAATAAGTGGAGGATACCAGTCTCAAACTTCAAGTGAGATTTCCAGTGGTGAAGATGACTCCTCTCGCAAATCTATTTCCAAGGGATTTGTAAGGAGGACAATTGAAAGACTGTATGGCAAAAAAGACTCCCCAGCTCAAGTAGACACAAGTGATAGGCCACCATCCGCACACAAAGACAAAAAAAATGAACAGACGACAAGTATATTTTCTCCTTTTCATTCTGTCAAGTCTAAAACTATGTCTGAGTTGTCGTACTTCAATTCCTCAAATACCATGGAAACTTTGAACGAGGCTACGCGGTGCATAGCTTTTAACGCACAAGTTGGGCCAGGAGACAGTGTAGCTATTGATGATGGAAGGTGGCTTTTACAAGAGAACACAGAACTTAGAAAGTCTGTTTCAGATCCTGTTGCAATTAACAAAACCTTGCAACCATCAAGCCCCACTCAAGAAGAAGAAATGAAGAGGACAGAGGACAAAACACCATATTCACTCTTCAAAACTGATTCAGAAGATGATCAAAAGTCAAAGAAGTGCACATACTTTTCTTTGCCTCATGCCAGTGACTCTGAAGCTACTCAGGAGGAGGCTGTGGGTAAAAGTTGTCCAAATGTTGACTGCCCTGTTGATCCCAAAGACAACCCAGAGGGCAACAAAAAGAAGGCAGAACGAAATGGAAAGCTCCCTGGAATTGTGGTTACAGAATTTAAAATGACAGATAATAAAGTACATCCACTGGTTGAGGTGCCCCCGGCTGGGGAGGTGGTAGTAGTGCAGCCACACAGAGGTCAAGGGGTTATAAACAGAAGGCTACAAGAGCCTGACGTGTTGGACCTTTTGTATAATTTTTGTGGAGAGCACTGTCCAATTCTGTGAATGCTATCTTGCACTTAACTGTCAAAAAAGTCAATTGAAATGACCATAGCTATTTTGTTTTTAAAAGGTTTGGGGGAAATGTTTAATAAAGTTGACATTGGTGCCTACACTTTAATGTTGCCATGACTTTGGCATTAAAATAAAAATTTATTTAAGCTTGCAGCTAAATTTAAAACATGAGACTTTCTTTTTCCATTTCCAAATATTGCAATTTGAGCTTATCCCTGTTTGGTGTAAAATGAGTAACTTCTTAAATTTGTTAAATGCTGATGTGGTTTTGCCATGTAAATTCAAGAGCAGCTCTTTCTTCTTATAGATTGCCTGTCAACCGAACAAACCCTGAGAATTACTGTAATCTTGTTAAAACTCTTAAAACAGATCAACCCCACAGATGTCAGGCAACAAGGCCAATCCCCTGCACCGAGTTAACGAGTCAGTTCATGGCTGCAGCTTCGACCAAGAGGTCACTATGGTGCTGTTTCTATTCTTACTGTCAGTGTACCAGAAAAGTTAAACAGCATGGTGTTGTAAATGCTGTAAATATACCATGACACTGTAAAGGAAATTCTGTAAATTGTAAATATTGTAAATATCTTAGACTGTAACTTAGAAACTACATTTTTTCTTATGTAGTTTAAGATTTGTGAACATCCAATGTGGCAGCTGTAACACCCTTGTCTTTTTAATGTGTAATAAATGTGTTTACAAAATCTTAACTCTTTTGTTTAAATTGAGACCATTTGTAGAATTTGTGTTAAAAAGTAACTGTAGGTTTAGAGGCATGATATTTGTGTCGCTGTCGGTGAATAGCTTTTAAGTATCCTGATACCTGAGCAGTTGTTTCTCAGCTGATCTGTATCAGCCTCTGCGGACGAGCGGAGGCCTGTGTTTACTCTCTCACTCAGGAAGTATCACTGTTGTTCTAAGGTTGTTGTGCTTCGTAAAGCTGGACAGTGTTGTGACAGGAGCATCAAGGAATGCACTATGAGGGCTACAGACCACCTCTGCAACTACAAAACAAAAATGATTCTTGTGAAAATGTATTTCAATTATTCTTCTTAAACTGTATGTTTGAGAAATTATAAAAATACTGACCTAGCCAGGAATTGACAGACACCTTGCAATAAAGCACTTAACATAAATGATGTAAGAGAAAAGGGTTTAAACATAGCAAATAAACAATAAAACACTCAGATATTTTTAACAGTTTATTATTTAAATAAATATTTACATAACAGCTTTGTATAAATCAAATGTATTTTTCTTACACAACACATATTTCTAAAAACATGTTTAACATGAGAAAAACAAAAATAAGGATGGATTACACTGTTATATATGTGGTGACAGAGGTTTATGTCAACCTCACTTTGATCGCTGAGCATTATTCCCATTTGCAATCATCAGGGCTGAACGGCGTGACCTAAAACCCCTGAGCCACAAGGCCATACCATTTTCAACTGTAGACTTTGTTATAGTACGTATGCATACATCTACATGATAATTTGATATACATCATAATTCATTGTTACTAAGGAGTAGGAAGATGTTAATCTACATGGAATAAAAATAACATCCATATGCTGCTTAGCATAGAACATATGGTGGGAAAAAAACTAAAAAAAAATATATAATCATAAGCCACACAATCATTCAGGCACAAAGTAAGCAATAGACAGTGTTGGTGAAATTAAAGACATCACTCATACATAAGGCTACAATGCCCTACTAGTGGTGTACAAATATATGGCTCAGCTCAATAACTAATTATTTTGTTTTGATCAGAGGAATGGTAGCAAATAATGAATGCCCTCTACAGTCCTAAACCGATTCACTTCATCGACACCGTTTAAAATCTACCCCAGGAAACGTATATTTAGATATTTGTTTGGAAATGCTGAACCAGGACCAATCTAAGAGGTGGCAAATATAATTATTTTCAGTAAAAAATACTTAAAAAGATGACAGTATCACTGATAACTGTTAAAAAGATAATTACATAGTTTAATACATGATGTAGTAAAACACAAGTAACACTCTAAAAAATGTTAAATTGCCAGTAAAAAATGTCTATTGCTGCTGGGCCATGCATTTAAACTAAACT
>JAVQJW010083976.1:0-10923 GCA_036025195.1 Hypseleotris klunzingeri
TTCTTTTTAAGGTTTGTATCAAAATGCATTTCCCTAAGGAACGCTTTTAGGAAATAAAGTACCCTGTGCAGATGGATAACCAGTGTTTGCCTAGGCTTTATTCTTGAAAAAAATGCACATGTCCAAATTTAGCGTTTCCAGTACAACAGGTGTCAAAAATATCTTACAAACAACTCAAATGCAGCAACATGTACTTGTGATGGACAGGGCAGAAGAAAAAAGCCTTTTCACTTTGTATAATTAGTTGAACCAGAACACAGAGGAGTCAAACTATCTAAAGCAAAGATTATTTAGATTATGAAAATAATATATATTCTTTAGACCAAGACATGACTTACTATATATTTAAAACTGAAAGGACATCTTAGTTGATTCCCTTTAAATGCAACACATTGTCTATTTGCCTGAGTAAACAAATGTTATAGCATGCATTGGCAGGGGCTAATAATCTGCTGGAACAAAAGAACAAAAATATCACAAATTGCACCAATTCTATAGAGACTATATTTAACAAGCATCCACAGAAATCTGCCCACAGAAGATCTCAGCGAGAGGCAATTTGGTTGGGCTGTGATGTGATCAATAAAGAGTTTTGGCGTAAAATCAGGATGGTGCGTTGATTAAAATGATAATGTCGCCAAGGCACATTCAAGTTTAGTCTATATAAATATATCATTTTAAAAAAAACAGGCGCACTGGCTACAGACCTCAAAATACAGTGCTGGACTCAACCAAAGATCTATAAGCCAATAGAGCTACTGACCAAAGCTTGTGTAGGTCATTTTGGTGCTTTCGTGAGTTTTGGCAATATATTTTTAGCCTCATTGTGCATAACATCACCCATCATATGCCCAGTACAAAAAAATCCCTAAGTCCTTAAAAAGGAGTACTTCCTGTTGTCAGGAGGCTTCGTAAGGCCCTCATGTTCCACTTTGAAGTAAGACTATTACTGCTGAGGCGACCTGAAGACAAATTCAGAGATGCTTGCTAAATACACACCCAAGTCTATGCTCTATATGTCCCTTTAATCAGTGAACCTTTCAACATGTGGAAATCCTTGAACACAAGGTAATGAATGAAAAAAGAACCCAGAACGCAGATGGTCTTGTGCACATTAAAACTATTAGAGAATGGAAGAAGTAAATATTTATAGCAAGTGGACAGAGGTCCTAATTGTGTTTATTGTCCCATGTCCTGTGAGAGCACCTCACCACTGGACCTCTTTTCTATACAAGCCTTAGTGTTTATCGGTTTGGCTAGAAGGTTCTATATTTATCTACAAATATATAACAAACAAAACTTGCAGGCAAAAATAGTTTCAATAGAAACACCCTTTTTCCTGAAAATACAGCAGTATCTGAAATAATCCTCATTCATCTTAAATTCTGTCCCATTTATCTGTATCATACATCAGGAAGCTCTTTTGCCTACAAACAGAAAAAAAGTATCTACAAACTTTGTAAACAGACCTGCTTTTCCAAAAACATAAATAACTCAATATATTAACAGCCAATGAACAGAAATAAGTTTTTGAATGAGCAAGGGCCAAAGATATAAATATACAACACCATTCAGATAAAAGAAGCTAAAGGTTCGTTCAGAATTCTTACAGACGATCTTCAAGCCAGGAGGAAGCCCTCCCAAAATTAAAATAATATTATAATAATAATAAAAACAGGTCACTTTCAATCCAAGTTTGTAGTCATCCCTTGTTATCGAGCCAAACAAAAGGAGAGAGGGGTGGAGTCCTGTGCAGCGGGATTATAAAGAACCAAAAGAAAAAGACCAAAGCATCCACACCAAGCCGTACATTCGTCTGAATGTTTGCTGTAGTCCATCCCAGAGCGTGCTCACTGAGGTGCCTGAGTCTGCTCAGATCAGAGGGAGGTCTCCAGGCTGTGCAGGGGACTGCTGGGGGCTGAGGGGGTGGCAGACTTGGGACCCTCTGGGAGCAGATGGTTGCTGCTCTCCACAGCATTATTGTTCTGGTTTGGGGATAGGGACAGGGGTGTGGTGGGGGCCGCGGTGACGGGTGAGGGCGTAGGCGAGGGTGGGGTGGGCGTGGTGGTTCTGGGGCTGGCCGAGTTGCGCTTGGTAGGAGCGTCGTCCTCTGCGTCTGTGTCATCTATGAGGGGGATGTGGGGCTCTGAGTCCTCTATCCGAAACTCAGGATGGGTCATGAAGTTGTGGATGGATGTTCGAGACTCAGGCTTCTCCAGCCCCTCATAGAGGGAGATGGAGCTGCGGAATGCATTCACCACTCGGATCTGGAATGGGACAATAATATAGTTATTATTCACCGGGATAGTGTCACTTGTACTTAGGACGTTTCAGGGAAAACTGAGGGCATCCATTTATTAGGTCAATATGAGGTGCATTTTAGGGAATAAGTAAAACGAAACTCATCCGTGAGGGGATCTCTAAGAGATACGTGCAGGTTTATGCAGTTGACTGTGTAAGTTAACCTGACTCTGGTCCCACTGCAGCACACTAGCAGTATGTTAGTGACACAGAAAAAAACATCAGAAGTTCAAATCAGTTCATCATTGTTTTAGTACAATCTCTGTGTCACTTAGTGCAGACTCTGTATTAATGTCTTTTTAACCAGAAAAATGTTAATGAGGGTAAAGAGAATTGAAACACTAAAAATTGAAGAAAGATAAAAGCAAAGGGTTTGTATGTCCTAATGTGCAGTGACAGAAAAGTTATCCATAGCAAGATAAGATTCAGAAGCTAGAAAAAGTGTAAGCACTTTTTGTGAGTAAACTAAAGTGGGAAAATAAATTATTTTTTATTAATAGAAAGTTTTCTTCTCAAAATGCAAAAGGTAACCGAGAGATGATGTTCTTGTGAACACAACCGTAAGACTATAGTATTTTTTGTTGTACATGCTCAAACAGGAGTCAGAGACAGGGAAAGAGACAGAGAAGAGAAAGAGACAGAAGAGGTGGTCAGTTTTAGCTCATGTTTGTGGAGTAAAAACAAAAAGCTGCAGCAGCCAAGCATGTCTACAAGCTGGTATATACAGGTCAAAAACAGCACAAGAGAGAAAACTCACAAACGAGACTTAAGACTTTGAACCCATGCAGAGCGCAGCACTACCTTTGTGTTCAATAGTAGTAAACCTTTGAGTATAGCCCATGACACAATTCACAGAATCTAAAGGAAAATATGGGGAGTCAGTGGGATTTGTGGGTCACTTTTAAACAGGGACACATTCTTCCAACAGACAATTATTTACACAGAAACAAAAGACATCCACCTTCTTTAGAATACCTGGAAGAAAAAGAAGTATGTGTTAAATGAGACAGAAGAGACAGTCCGGGATGTTTCACCTGTGTGTTACATAACAGAGCTGGCTGTGTTAGCACTGGTGACAAAGTGTCATTCAATGACCCATATATTTACATTCATGTGTACAGTCATTTGTTCCATTAGGCCTTTTTCAACATCTGTTAGACATTTAGAAGAAACCAGGACTAGTCACGTGGTGCGCCTCTCACAATCTGAAAGAAAGCAGTGATTGTCAACAGACCCCAATGTAGTCTATGTAAGGGCACCACCACTACGGGAAAACAGCCCCACGATCTGATGTGAGCTTCCACACTCAATGCATCTGTGGCATGAAGTAAGACGGTGTCTTATCAAACAAGAAGTATTCCCACCATCCCTCAGGCACTTACTAAATATATTCCCAAAACCACACTTTTATCTAGCTTCATAAAGAACTAGAATGTAGAAAATCACACTGAAGTCACCACTGACCAACCGACAGACATCCACTGACATTGTTCAACCTTTTTCACAAGTCCATGTCATAGTTTGTCTATTGTTTTCGGCCGTGAACATGGGCATATACTCAAAACATTTACCCAACTACAGGACCTAGAGCTGTGACAATGACCCATGGTGCTACAAGGCACAGAGCAGCTGCAGACAAGACCTGGTCAATATCAATGCAGAATATACAGTCGTTTTTGTCAAATATCAAATACAAAAAAACATCAACCCCATGTCAAGAAACAGTACAACATCTCCAAGTTCAGGACCAAAGCAGAAGCAGGACAGAAAACGTGATGACACAGAGAGAACACCAACCTGGTTACATAATACATATATATAGATATATACAGATATAGCAGTGTTATAAGCAATATGAAAAATATGGCACTGTTTTGGTGTCTTTTCGGAAGAAAAACAGGGGGACATTAGGTAGAGCATGAGAAAGTCAAGTGTCAACGTTAGGTGAGAAGAGAGCGGAAGAGGAAATGTTAGAAAAACAGAAGATAAAAAGTCTCATGCACTAGAGGAGAACACGCACTCACACCCCACAGTGGTAGAAGCGGTGTTGGCGACTGGGGCAGTAGTGGTAGTAGTAGTAGAAAAGGCTACATGTGTAGGGCTAGAAACATTGGTTACATCGTGCTGTTGTTGGCTGGAGTTGGAGGCCTGCCGCCTTAGAGCCCCCTGAAAGGAAGTTCCACTCTGGAACGCACTCACTACATCCATCTGCAAAGAATCAGACAGCGTGACAGGAGAAAAGCCCAGAGGAAATAAGACACAACAGCCAGGAGAGATAAAAGAGAGAAAAATAACAAAGAAGGCAGCAGTAACCAGAGAAATAAAATGTCACTTGGAAATTGGATTTGGGATTTGAAGTTTAGAAAGAGGAGAAATGGGAACTGTTTAAAGGCACTGATTGGAGACTCCAATACCTGTCCTAATGTTCCCTCTTTTTAGTTGTGAGTTCTTCCTACTTTCAACTACAGCCATTCCAATAGTCTCTAAACAAAGCTCAATTTAATCAGTACCTTCAAACCCATTATGTTTTCGCAGATAGGTCAGATCAAGTTAGAAGTAGGCATAGATTCCTCCTTAGCTTAGAAGCACAACATGAACAAATTAGAGAAAGTCCTGGTTGTTTTTTAGGACACAAGCCAGTCTTTAAGAGTGCCATGAGAAAGTACAGACTGTAGATTTTAATCTGAAAGAGCAATAGTTAATAGTTAAAGGGTTTATGGCTTTGATTCCCGTGGTGTTAGGTGTGGGGTTGTGTGGGACATTACCTGAGTCTGGATGCGGTTGAGACCTCTAAACCACAGGATCTGGCCTCGGCGCAGCTCTCTCTCAGCGTGGTCGATCTCGTCCATGTCTTCCAGCTCCTCCAGCTCCTCGTCTGGGATCTCCTCTTTCTGTGTACCATGGCCAGCCGTCTTCAAGAACTTTAGCCGACTGGTGGGTATTGTGGAGATCACCTGTAGTACAGCAGAGATTCAGTGAGACACTTCAATGAGAAAAGCAACATGACAGTAGTTAGTGACCCTTAAAATGAGCTGCAGGGAGGACACACACTGATGTCATCTCACAGCTCTAATAGAACCAGAGCAGATAACTAATACTGAGGTGTCAGTGAAAGATAGTCATAACGTTTAGTGCATATATGAATCAAAGAATGTAGAATTATCAATAATGTGATAATATTAGAAACAGTGGTGTAAGATTTCAGTGTGACAGGACAAATTCACAATGTGAACACATAAAATCTATTTTAAACATAATGATAAAGACTTCTATATTAAAACAGCCTGAGCAATACAACTCATTACTTAGAAGAACATAATGTTCCATATCATTGATGCACTGACATTTAGCAAGTCCAAACACTAGGGGGCAGTGTCCGGCCACACAGAAAAGATTCATGCAGACACCTCATACCTGTCCCCACAGCAGAGAGCCAAATCCAAGGAAGGTGCACCATAGCCACTGGTCAATGGTCAAAGCTACACAACTAAAAGGCTTTCCTCCAAACTGCACAATGACAATCTACAAGAACAGCACAAAAAAAGAAATTAATATTGATTAAAGAGTGATCCAGCACACATTAAGAAATCTGCAAGTCCAGTTGTCAAGAAAAGAGTAGACTCATTTCTTACCTGGATAATAAAAGTGCCAAACACAATACTACAGAAGATAAGGTTGTTAAAAATGCCTTCAAAGACATTCCTTTCCCCATGGATCTTGCGGGCATTGATTTCATTGAAAAGCTGCATCATTACAAATGTGTTGAAAACAATGGTGTAGTGTTCAGAGGGCGGTGCATGAAGAGGAGCATTTCTTCCGCTGTCGATATCAAACAGTTTCTCTCCTGGAGAAATTCATAACATTTTTACCAAAGAGGTAAGAGCACATACACATACATAACACTTTAGATTTAAGTGTGTACTCACCAGCAAAAAGCAGTGTAAATATGATAATGAGCTGAAAAACTCCCTGCCCCAGGATGTTCTTCATCATGGTGCGAGAAATGAGAGGCTTGTTTCGACCGTATGGTTTCCTCAGCAGCAGGGACTCTGTGGGGGGCTCTGTGGCCAGGGCTAAAGAGGCAAATGTGTCCATGATCAAGTTTACCCACAACATCTGCACTGCCTTCAGCGGGGAGTCCTGCAGTTATAGAAAAACAACAAAACGGGTAAACGAGAGTATACATACTATATGTAATTGTACTTATAGGAATCAAGAAAGCTTTAAGAAATTAGGTTTACTATTATACACCATCTAAAGTATACACCACAAAGTGAGAATGTAGTAAGACACAGTTTGTGCTGACCTGAGTGATGCAGGCTCCTGTGAATGCTACGATGACAGCCACTACATTTACAGTAAGCTGAAACTGAAGGAACTTTGAGATGCTGTCATATACATTGCGTCCCCACATCACAGCCTTGACGATGCTAGAGAAGTTGTCGTCAGTAAGGATAATGTCAGAGGCTTCTTTGGCTACGTCTGTGCCAGCAATGCCCTGAAAAAAAAGAACAAGATCATAATGATCTACTGATGCCTTTCTAAAGACCTCATCAACAGGAGGATGAGAGAAAGACTCACCATGGCAAAGCCAACATCAGCTTTCTTCAAGGCAGGGCCATCATTTGTACCGTCTCCTGTTACTGCTACCACTTGTCTCTGTTCTATCACTGTGCTGTCAATAATGCCTTCAAAAGACAGTCAGGTTTTAAATTAAGATTCAAATATTCTTTTAAAGATGATATATGATTTTCATATGTTCCAGATAAAAGAACATACCTTTAACCAAAGTGTGTTTATCTGTTGGTGAAGACCGAGCCAATACTCGTAGCTTGGGCCAGATCTTGTCAATTCGTTCTTGTTCAATCTAGAAACACACAAAAAATAAATAAATAAAAAATAAAAACTGCTTTTGATGAAGTCCTTGTGATAAACTATTTTGATGAGGGAAACTTGCCTCTCCTTTTTCATTGCGTATCCTACGATTGAACTCTTTGCCCTCCAGACAAAGAAAGTCATCTCCAGGCTGCAGAATGCCACACTTGGTGGCAATTGCTCGAGCTGTGTTAATGTTGTCCCCTGTCACCATTCGTACTGTGATTCCTGCGCGCTGGCATTTCCTGATTGCATCTGGGACCTAAGAAAATGTGAAAATAATGATAGAGTATTAATGTAATGTATACAGGTAAAATGAAAAACTCAAGGTAAAAAAGCCATTGTGTTACACTAACTTCAGGTCTTACGGGGTCTTCAATTCCCACCACACAGATGCAGGTCAGTCCAGTGAGGATGTCATTTTCATTATCCCAGTCAGGCTCACCGTCCGAAACAGGAAAGTCTCTGTATGCGAGACAGATGGTCCTCAGGCCCTCAGAGGCCATAGGCTCGATCACCTTCTTCACCATGTCGTCACGATCTCGGGGACGGAAGACCTTCTGCTCACCATTAGCAGTCAGGATTTTATAACACCTAAGAAAATACATGCTTATATTTAGTTTTGAACAAAAAAACAAACACTTGGGTGGTGGGCTGTAGCAGTAAAAGTAACACTAAGCCCTCGGTGGGTTAAAAAGGAGCCTACTTGGTTAAGAGGCTTACTTAGTTGTTACCGGCTTATTTTCTCAGTGCCTGTTTTTAAGTCGCAAAGTAAGGGGCTTGGGTGTGATGCACTTGAACGTCTTAACTGCTTAAGCTATTAAACACATCATTTACAGCCAAGTCTGGACAGTTGAAAAAATTAGAAATTACCTGCACACATACTGTATGTATGATGAAGTGCCAAATCTACAATCTAATAACATATACATATGTTGTAATTAAATCTAAACTGTCTTACTTTTTTAGAAGAATTTCTGAGGCTCCTTTGCTGAACATGCGGTAGCTGCCATCAGCCATCTTCAACACAGTACTCATGGACTTGCGCACAGAGTTGAAGGTATAGACTTTGTAGAGTTTCTCTTCAGGGATTTCATTGCGGATGATCTGGTAGTCGCGCTTTAGATCATTAGAAAAGCCAAGCAAGGCACATTCGGTTTTGTTTCCCACCTGCCGTGGCAGGCCTCCTTCTTTTTCAGGAGGCTAGAGATGAAACAAGGGAGCAGTTAGCACCTCACCTCATGGTCAAAGAACCAATAAAATATAATGCAGTTATTGAAGTTGTTCTCTTACCATAATTTTGGTGGTGTAGGCGCAGTTCACTGCAATGCCCAGAATTAACATATCTAAAGTGGCAGATGGGAGGTTTTCTGGTTCAGGGACCTTCTTGAAGTGTTTTTCAGCAAGGTAGGCTTGGACCACTGTCATGCGGTTCATAGTGAGTGTACCAGTTTTATCAGAGCAGATCGCTGTAGCATTGCCCATAGTTTCACAGGCATCCAAGTGCCGCACCAGGTTGTTGTCCTTCATCATTTTCTGCAAACACCATAACAACTTTATAAATGATATGCATAGCAAAAAAAAAATAGTAAACTGTCAACATAAAACAATCATTTAGAACCAAAATTGAAATGCATACAGATACATATTTGAAAAAACAACCACCATCTTTTAGCTAACGGCTCACAGGGAAGAGATCAGTGCTTGACTTTTTACATTAGTCTGTAAGACACTTTTAATAGGTTTAAGTATAAGCTGGTCAACAGTGGCACAGGTCAGGTTTACCTTCACAGAGTATGCCAGAGAGATTGTTACAGCAAGTGGTAATCCTTCGGGTACAGCAACGACCAAAACAGTTACGCCAATGATGAAGAATTTCACAAAGAACTGAATGTAGATTGGTGTGCAGTCTTTAACCCAGGGCAGGTTTTGTATCCAGAAGGTATCTGCCACAAACAGCACTACGAGGATAATAACGGTGATGGCTGACATTACCAACCCTGGTGGAATGAGAGCACAGAGGACACAAGAAATAGATAAATCACTGTGTTGTAATACATATACCACTGTTATGTCTTACACAGCATGTCTGAGGTACAACAGCAAGTATCATGATGTGACTCACCTGCTTTTCCGATCTGTACAGCGAGTTTGGTCAGTTTGCCCTGGAGGACAGATTTCTCTTTCTTTGGCAGGTTGGCTTTCTTTTTTTCTTCTGCATCACCTCCTTCATCACTGTTCAAAGGCTGCATTTCCATTGCTGCCCCATCCTGTGCTTTTGCTACAGAAACAGCAAAAAAAAAGAAAAAAAGCAGTTGAATCATATGGCCGGACTGAAACACACTAATGTGTAGTTCAGGACAGACTTTGGACATTGTACATTTTTCTCTAGTGCTCAAATGTACAGTATAGCAAATCATATGCTAGTCTTTACATATATTAATTAAGCCCACACACAATCATTAAAGGAACAATTTGACTGCCTCTGGCAAAACTGATAACATAAGATGAGAGACTTCTCGCAGTGACGTCCTATATACGCAACATAAATGAACACAATAGCAGAGCGGGAGGCAGCAGTGTACTTTCTTCTCACTTTGTGACTTTTTTTATCCCTCGAAAGCAGACAGGAAATGCTGCAGAGAGCGAGGCGAAATACTGACCACGTGTTGACATCACATTTTAGTATCAGCTCAGTTTGGAACCAGGGATGAGAAGATACTAAAAAATACCTGGTTTTGGTAATGGTTGCCTAACAGGTAGAACTGAGTCCACCAAGGGTCATTAGTGACATTGAGTAGGACTATTCCTGGTCTTATATACAGCCATTAGGAACACATATCCATCTTATATCTTTTAACATGTCTATTCAAAAATGGCACAAAATTGAGTTCTGACAAACATGACAGTGGTAACCTTCAATGTCTGTTTCATAGCTTTACTTCCTCTTGCATGCATAATGTCATTGTTTTGTACGTAGTATATGTGTAGTAGGGGCAGGACTACTGTAGCTGCTGTTGACTGGCTTGTTCTGCACTTCCACGGCCTGTGTAATCTCAGTCTAAAGGATTACTGTTGATTCCTGGCAGGCAGAGGGAATATGTGCACTAGGGACTCGTGCCGGGGTTGTGGTCACAGACCCAAACACTACTGATCATAGAGTCCCAGGAGTACCAATAGCCTAGCTAGGAGACTGGGATATGATAAAACACCATTATTATAATAAATTATTGTGAGAAATGGCTACACTGCAAGTTTACAGTAGGACAGTGAATAGTTGAGAACTAGACAATAAAAGAATCTAAATGTGGGTGCCTTAGGGACTGTTGCATCGAGAGGGGGGGTAGGAAAGCAGATGTTCTGGTCCTAGAATTGTTGCATGGCTTTAATCTCCTCATCACTAATCGCTATAACTAGATTCAGTAGCACCTGCTGCTGAAGGCGCAATGTGCCAGGAAAGGATGAGAAAAGAGGGGATAGAGACATAAGGTAGAGGTGGGACAGGCAGGAACAGCCAGTACTAAGCACACTGACACGGGGTCAAGTGAAAACATGTATTGCCTCATTACTTCAAGAAATCACCGCAGCCAATTACCTAAATGAGGCTTTAGCCTTTATCTGGTGTTAAGTCAAGGGGAGGCCATTTATTGATCAAAAATGTAAATGAGAAAATAGTACAAAATACCAAAGTCGTGAGAGTAGAACAGAAGGATATTATGAATGTTAAGTGGATGAGAACAAAAGCAT
>JAVQJW010084090.1:0-18405 GCA_036025195.1 Hypseleotris klunzingeri
GAGGTAACTGCCATCTTATTGGTCAGTTGCGGTCAGAGGTGTTGGCTAATGCATTGTTTCAAGTTTGATTCAAATCGGGCAAAGTATGTGCAAGTTAGAGGCGGTCAAATATACCTGACGTCCACATTTCAATCCAAAATGGCCGACATCCTGTTTGTTGTAGGGCGGGGCCATTATAATATTTTAAGTTCGGCACGATGTGGAGAATCAATGTACCATGTTTCATAGCTCTCCGACAAAGTAAGTGTATCCAGAGTCCCATAGGAGTCATAAACATGGGGGCGCTATAGAGGCACTCTTTGTTCGACCGTGATAATTTGCATATGTACATTAATTAGACCCTAGCCCAGATCACTGTGCCAAATTTCATGAGATTTGGTTAATGTTCACTAGGATTAATGGCTCAAATAAAATGCTCGAAATCATTAATTTGTTAATTAATCAATTATTATTTATCGCAGAAGTACCACACTCAGTCTAGTTCAGTGTCTTCATCATATGTAACTGTCCAGAAAGTTAGAAGAAGATGAGGCAAAAACTTTTGGAGTTATTGCATTTTCAAATTTAATCCTTAATTAATTAATTACTTAATTAATATTCATCACAGATGTACCCAATTTTAATCACTTCTTTGTTGGACCTGTACTGACCTTCCCTGAAAGTTACATCCAAATCCGTGCAGTAGTTTTTGCAGAATCCTACTTACACGCACGCACACGCAAACAAACACGCACGCCCACCAACGGAGACGATCACATAACCTCCGCCTGGCGTCGGTAATAAAGTATGTCTGCGTATATAGAACTTAAATACAAATAAATAGTAATGCATATTTATAGTAGTGCCTTTGCCATCGCTCACAGCACTAATTGGCCTGTAGTGCATTATTAATTCACTCCACATTCTGTAGCCACAGTAGCCCTGACATAGACATGGCAACCAAACCAGGCCTCTCCAACTACTACCATAATTATTAACATTAACACATTGGCAAAGTGACTGGTGTGTCTTGCTTAATGGCAATATAAACTGGATGAAGATCAAACAACCTTTTGAGTCTTCTCAAAAGGTTGTTTCCCTTTTTGAGTCCTGAATTTTTAAATACAAATTTCCCAATGCCCAAAACTAAGACTACTTTAGTTTTTAAGCTGTCTCCTGTTTTGGCTCACACTCCATTGGGTATGTAAATCAAGTGGACATTATAGTCTGGGTAGAGGTATGTATGTGGGGGTACAGAGTGACTCATCTATAAGAGGAATGAAACTACAGCTAATTATATTGAAAAGAGGAGGCATCTATCACAGGGAACTTCATAAATCTCATTCTTAAATGTCAGGGCGCAGAGAAATGTTACAGACTGCTGGCTGTGTGTGTGTGCTGCTCTCTCGTCTCTCTTAATGCATTAACATCCCTGAATCCTCCGGAGACTAAATATGTCAAATCTCCATCATAACACATAGTTTTGAGATTACAGACCACAGCTTTACCTGCAGCTGTAAAAACTGGTAAAGCGGAAAGTTTTCAATGATAAAATATTATCTTTCCGATTCATTATCTTCAGACACAAAGTACAAGCCAAGACGTAAGATAATATTTGCAGTTCAGTTGCTATAGCTTTGGCATACTTCTGGGCTTTGTGTTTAAATGATAAAGGAAAGAATCGTTTAATGACCTACTTATAAGCCTTCAAGTTTGTATTGGACCATACTGGGTGTCAAGTGGTTTGACTGTGGGACCCGATATATCCTTGATTGTTTAATCTGTCATTTTGTTTCTTTTTTTTTTCTAAATCAAGAATAAGATCAAGATCTGGATATATGCTCTCTGTATTTTATCCATCTTTCATTGCCACTGAGACAGCCAATGAGTGCAGTGAATGGCTGTGGGCCCATCTCCAGATCTTAAGCTATGATCTTGGTCACTGGAGGAATAGAATATTGTGCATGTTTTAGGTTGATTCCTAATTATAGTCATAACAGTATTAAGGCCTTAAACAAGCTGGACAAACAATTTCAAACTCCTACTATAGCCTTTCGGATTTGGGAACCACTGTATAGTTTACTGATGGCACCTGGTAAAATGATACAAATGTGTAAAAAACTAAATGTTAAAAGTGTAGTGTAAGTCCTACTCTAAGGTGACCCAGTGGCAGGGTTCACCTGAGTTCTGGTGAAATGATAAACCACTTGTGGGTTGGCCTCGGCTCAGCTCCTGTTAAAGACCTGATTGTGTAGTGTTTGTTCGGGTCATTTTGAAAAGGACAGTAAAGAAAGCTGCTGAAGAGGGAGACTGTCTGAATGCAGCTCTTCAGGCACTAAAGGAAAGGCGGGCTTTTTACATGTCCCTAAAAAGCTTATGTTCTGTGCAGGAAATGGCAAAGTTACCATTTGTAGTGGAAATAAAATAAAACTTAAACATTAATCAAAAAACCTGACCATCTGAAAGCAACAACTAAGGCTCATTTTTGCTAAAACAGACTACTAAAACAAAGTACAAGCTAGTGAAAAATAAATGTATTTTATTTTAGGAAGACCTTTACCAAGGCACAATAATGGCTATGCTAAACATGCCAGACACTGGTATCATCATAAGACGCAGCGATAGGTTTAAATAAATTATTTTATACATTTTTGTAGTAGCTAAACATGTGCTGCATATCTGTAACATTTTGATAAAACAGTCAGAAATATGGCAATATTACATAAGAGCGTTTTAGGTTCCTAAAAAATTCTTCCATGCAGGTAAATCAGGTAATGTGTTGTACAGTCCCACTGCCACCAGAGGGTGTCAAGAGTCCCAGAATGTGAAGATCAACCATGTTACGCAGAAAACTAATATCATGGATGACAGAAACCCCGTCAGAGCGAGCCACTGAAATGAACAGGGTACTCTAGGTGTTTTTATTTGTTCAGACAGTGTTGGCACGGAGCTGGACGTGTTGACCCTCAGGTGCAGTGGTGATTGTCAGGAGGAAGGCTTGGGCTTCTTCATCTTCTTCATCCTCTCCTGTCGCACCGTCTCAAATTGAAGAGATGACAATTCTGAGATCCGGTTTAGGTAGGGACGTGGGGCTCGAAGCACTGGGTCTGCGTAGGTCTGGTCTGAACCACAATAAGCAAAAAAAGGCGTAATTCATTCTTATTATACAATACTTAAGTTAGTCTTTTGATGACTTACTCTTCTGATCCTTAACAGTCTGTGTGTGGGCTGTTTGGTTTTTCACTTTAGGTCTGATGAATGTAAGCAAAAACAGAAGTCAGGGGCAGATAAACAAACGTGAGCTCTATCAATTACAGAACACATTTGTTTTCAAAAGTAAAAGGTACCTGCTGAGCTTGTAGTTTCCCACTGGAAAGGTGTTTCTGCCATTGATGACTAATGAGGAGGGAACCAAAATGGGTGGATTTGAAGTCAGTTCAGATTGTTCAGGGCAACTGCAAGAAACAATTATCAGGTTATCAAATACATATGCATCAGCCAACTTATGTTTATGTAGGGAATGGCTGTAACTATGAGATTTTAGAACAGAGTATAATAAAGATTTCTGTCAATATCTGAAGCCAACATTTAAGTAAAAATCCATATTGTGACAAAGTGATAAAACATACTCCAGTGTGAAAGGTCCAGTTCTGAGGGTTTGTGAAAGCCCCTTGGAAAGACTGTAGTGATGCAGGTTGCCAGTCCGGTGCATATTGTACTCTCTTGGCAAAGGAGGAATCATGGATCTAGTTCTTTCTGGTATTACATCTGATAGAGAAAGGTAAGACGAAAAGGTAAGAAGAAAAAGTGTGATTATGTACAGTGACATCTAGTGGATAATTTAGTAAAAATCATTTTAATAAACGTACATGGTTAAACTAATTCCATGTAGAATGTGATAAATAGTAATACACATCTCACACACACATTTATAATACTTACAATTTTTATCAAAAAGAAAGTGCCTTCCACCTATGTTCATCTCCACTTCAGTGGCCGGTGATAGATCATCTTTGGCTAAATGTGGAGATCTGAAAAGATTCAAAGGGAAAATGCTCAAAGCATATGCTACATGTACCAAAACAAAAGACTATAAAGAAAGCTCTGTATGAATGTGCTTTCATACATAAAAGCACTGCTTCTGTATTATATTGTGCCAATGTTTTCCTTTATGATGACTTGATTTTATTTATTGTGGAACCTGACACTGCCTCTGGTATAACAACACCTGAATAAATACAGATATTAAGAAACATACTCAAGGATGAAGGGTCTGCTCTTGTGGCTGTGGGGAAGCCCCTTGGACAGGTTAAAATTATGCAAATTGCCAGTCCGGTGCACATTGTACTCTCTTGGCAAAGGAGGAATCAAGGATCTGCTTCTCTCTGGTATTACACCTAAAACAATAGACAAGTGTAAGGTAAGAAGCACACTGAAAACAGATGCTTTCACTCGGGTCAACTGAATTACGCAAATAAATAATTTAGCAATTGAACCCTGTCAAGAGTGGTGTATCCTAAACTGTCCTTTAGCCTCGATCAGCATCTGACACAGTTATTTTATGGAAAACAGTGACATCTAGTGGACAGTAGAGTAATACACTACGAAAGCCAATTTCCCGAGGTTGTACAAAATACTAGTTAAGTCTGGTAAATAGTCCTAAACATTTCCCATACTACAGTAGCAACTACAGGCATACATACTACTTACACACTTGATCAAAAAGAAAGTGCCGCCCTCCGAGGTTATCTTCAATGTTGTTGGCCTGTGGTGGTAGGTCATCTTTGGCTAAACGTGGAGATCTGAACACGGTCAAAGTTAAAATGCAGTGTTTTGCAGGCCTGATGCTAGACCTCATACGACCCAATCTATGCACCCACTTCCCACCCCCCGTTCCTACCAGCAGTGAGATTTATAGTGCTGTGTAGCAGAAATTTGTGTGCGCATATTCTATTAATCCTTAATTAACAAAAACTGAAATTTCTTACCCTCCGACAATGAATGTAGTGAACAAGGACTTTTCATCCCTGGGCTCTACAACAAAAAATACCGTCATTGCACATAATCTACACATACGCACAGCTAGCCATACATGTGTGGTTACAATTCACGCTACCACCCCTGCGTATTCCCGTTCACACGCGTTTACTCACTGTTCAGAGACTGTATGACGGGGAATCTTTTCAGCTGAATATTGTGCCTGACAGCTGCTTGCCCTCCAGATGCGCCCATCGTCCGGAGCTCCCTGAAGGCAGCGGGATACTGAGGCACATCCGGGCCGCGCAAGCTGCAATTCGAGCCTCCCTCAGATGATATCAAGACCTTGGCCGGAGGAACCGCTATTTTAAGCTGAAATGTCATCATGTTGGAGTTGCCATTGAGCTAGCCAGAGGAGCATTCAGGCCGACTACAGAGACAATTATCAATCATTAAGGTTAGTGCGGCTTCTTTAATGCTAGGCTAGGGTTTCAGATCACAGCCGTAAACCGACTCACACCGTCTCCATGGAAACAAGTGACTTCATGTTTGTGACATTTTTTTGAGTAGATGTATTATGGTAGAGCCCAAATTATACTAAACATTTCAGTACTGTTGTGACTACTACTACTTGAACAATATGAATCAGTACTTTATTCAGCATTTACAGGGTATATGCAGAGATCTCAAAATGAATTTCAATAACTTTTCAAGACTTGTAAGACATATGAACTTTGGGACAAGACCAATTGGAGGTGAATCTTAAAGCTTAAAAATGATTGAGGACTGGATTTGACGTTCTGTAGCAACTTTAGGTCTGTGAACATAATTTATGATTATTCAAGACCTGCCCTAACACATTCAAATTCAGGACTTTAAGGGTTTTAATTTTCCCTAAATCAATCTATTTCTTTATACTTTTAAGACCTTCCATATACCCTGACTTAAAAATATGTATCAGAGGGAAGTATAGAAGAGTTTATAAGTAGGCCTACAAATGTCCAGTTTCAGGACAAAAATGAGCAAAGGGAAGGGTTTTGTCCAGAAACAAAATTATACTTGTATTCTGTGATCCTATGTGACCTCAAGTGTCCCTCGCCATGCAGTGAAGTAGTTGGGTGGTAGCTACACAGTCCAATGCGAGTGTGACCCAAGTGTGGTGGAGCAGGTATTTCTTCAAATATGAATGTACAATATAGATGTATTAGTAACTTGCCATGATGAACAAATATAAATGAAAAACACAGACAGAATGACATTTTAGATGTTTTATTGTACAATTTGAGTCCTCTGAAACCTAAAAAAGAAAGCAAAAAGTTAGTTTTCCCATGCTCATTATAGTCTTTTTACAGTAATCCAAATGAGAATTTAAGGTGTGGTTTCAGACAAATTTGGCTTATAGTCAAAGAGTTTCACCATGGTCGATAAGATGGGGAAAAAAGATTGTGCATCATTAACCACATTTGTATACATTCAAACATCACTGCTCACCATCTCTAGTTCATCCTCCTGATCATTCTGTTGATCTGATCCTCCCTGTTGCCAGCATCTCCTCCCTCTACGAAGTGTGTGGTCTTCTTGTTCATGCCACCGCGGGGGGAGGACAGTTTGAAGGGCCACAGAAAGTTGTTGGCAGGCTTGAAGTTCTTTCCAACCGTGTAAATCTCGTGGATGAGGTCCTCGATACAGATGATGCCGTACTTTCCTGAAGGAACATGGACATACACTAATGTCAACACAGAGCTCATAATAGGAACCAAAGCAAAGTATTGCCCAAGTTACAGAAAGACTAACAGGGTTCGTACAACTGTTTGAAGCTCTATCTAGTTATTTATTTCAGATACAACACAACATTGGTGGAGTTTGGAGGGTGGCACTACTTTCCCTGGTGATTGAAGTTTGTCACTAAATATAAAAGTTAAATAAATTGTAGGAAAATTTCCAAGCTAAAGTTTGTGGAAATTGTATACACAAAAAAAAAGAAGAAAAAGGAATAATCTGTGTTCTCTATGGGCGCACCTCTATGTGTGAGAACAACAGTCATTTGTAATTTAAGCCTTTTCAAGTACTTCATAAACAATTCAAGCTCTTTAAAACCTTGAAAAACACAATACAAATGCCAGCATTCAAGAATATTAAGCACCTGTACGAACCCTGAGACTGTTTGTGGTTTCAGTTTAAACTGGCTTAGTTTGTCTATTTTTCACCAACATCGATAAGACGGGGAAAAAAATTGTCATCATTAACCACAAAGCACAGCATCTAAAACTCCATTCTACATACAATATCCACTATGACCACTACCATAGGCTGTTTGATAAAATAAGTCAGACATACCAAGGGCCTTCTCAATCAGTGCGTTGTCTGTGAGGGCAATGCGCTGTTTCCTCATCCTGCCATGACCACGTTTGTAGATCAGCTCACGCACAGACTTCAGGTTGGGGTATCTGAGAAAAATAAGTGATATTTTAACACTCCAAACACTACACCACTTTACTTTTTAATCATTCAGAAGAGCTTTCAACTTAGTGAAATTAGTCAGTTTGTTTAAACATGTGGATACATTTATGAATGTATGGAGTGTGGTTTCAGACAAAACTGGCTTAGTTTTAGTTAATCACCATGGTCGATAAGACGGGGAAAAAAGTTGTGCATCATTAACCACATCCTCCTTTTCACCTCTTTATATTCAATTAAATATGTATTTTATTGCCTCACCCCCAAGCGATGTAAGGCTCAGCGATCCTCAGCATGTTGATGGAGGCCTTGTTGAGCTTGACGAACACTCCGTTGAAGATCTGGCGTAAACGCATCAGCTGCAGAACTTTGCGGACTTTAGGGCTGACTCCGTTGATACTGAGGGGAGGGGAGATAAAGGCTTCATAATTTATCTTAAAACACACGGAAATTAAGAAATATACCTAAAATGAAATACTGAGAGTGGTTTCAGAAAAGTTGGCTTAATAAACAACTGTTTCACCATAGTCGATATGTCGGGGAAAGAGTGTGCATCATCAACCACATTAACATGTAACAAAATACCAGTACTATGATTGCAGTTAAATCAAACAAAGGCCTACTTAAAAGGCCTATCTAGATACAGACAACACATAGCTTAGCTTATATATCTCACAGTACAGTGAGATATATACAATTATTTCATACCACTAGATTGTGACTTTACCCACCCTCTGATTCTGATAACAAAGGCCAGTTTGGGCTCAGCTGGCACATAGAAGTTGCCCACTTTACGAGCGGTACGGCCCAAGCGGATCTCGCGCCTGTACATCTGTCTGTACTCCTTGTGATACTTCTCAGCCCTCTTGTAGATGAGTTTCCTGGTCACTTTGCGGGCCTGATAAAATGAATAATTGAATGTTATTGTTATGCCAATGCCTCTGATCTTCCATCAGTCTGAGCACTTTCACACTTCTCACCTTTTTGTCAGCGAGGATCTTCTTGATCCGAATGGCCTTCATGGTGGCGAAGGCCTTTCGCCTTTTCAAAAGGCTCTCAGGGACCGCCGGAACCTTTTTTCTGTGAAAGGTAACAAATAATTACGATGCATGATTTCACAGGAGTACATCAGACACAAGACAGAGAAGCTAACCTGACATTAGCCGGCTTCATACAGGCAGTAAGACTCCGCACAACACATACTTGTGACAAAGACTTTAAAAATGCACAGCTTTTGTAATTTTCTTTAACGCTTCAACACTATAAAAACTGAAAATGGTCCATTTACTTCTTCAGTCTTTGGAAACATGTGCACCCTGACGACAGCCATGTTTTACTCGAAGCTACACAACTAGACAGTGCAGCTACGAAAAGCTCAACAAAGTATGGCTAGATCAACCGCTAAACAGCCAATATTACCACAAACCTCTAATAACATTACCCAACGACACAGATACTTTAGGAAACTTTCTAAAAAATCATTTCTGCACTGGATGGGCATAGATTTTATTACAGCGGAAAACACTCACTCTGTGTCCGCCATAGTGTCCACCGAGAAAGAGAAATTTACTTTTGCGCATGTGCGCGTTAAAGGTTTCAGGACCCCGTGAGTCGTCCTCAGTTCTGCCTTTATAAAAACTCAAACTTATATGGAGTTTTATAAAGGCTTGCTCATCAACAACCATTTTTCCAATTACTTTTTTAAGAAAAATGCTACACGTAAAGATAGAACATTCACAGGCAAATATTCAACAGTGCAGTTTTTTCTTGCTTAAACTACTGTGACAGTGACAAAAAATCAAATCAGATTTTCGCAGAACCAAGCTATATTAGTATTAAATATTAGTCGTTTAAAAAATGCCTTAAAACGATCCTACCTACTGGGAAAAATGACAGAGTTATGCAATGCAGTAGATAAAACAGTAGAGGGCGCCAGCGCTTTATTCCTCTGACACATTTCCATAAGGCACAGCATTGATCCTTGAACTAAGAAGTCACCTATTTGCAAGATTGTAGATCCTTCAAGAGAGTGGGTAAAATGTGTGAAAATAACACTAGTGGAGGTAAAGTTCGTGTAGGGTATAACTAGACTGAGATCTCATTTTTGCACAGCATACAAGCCTATATTTCAGAAGGCTTAAGGCTTTCATTTTAGCCAAGACCTGATCAGCCAAAAAACGTTATGGGCCTATACTAATCATCATAATAAAACAGAGCCTTTATAAAATCGAATAGCATGGTGATCTGAGCCTAAGCAATTTTGCGCACTCTTGGTAATAGGCCTATTGCCGTGGGCCTAACCATCTGGGGATGGGGCAGAGCTTATTCTACAGTCGATTTGAGCATAAAGCATAATATTAAAATTATCGTCTTAGGCATTTATGTTTGTAGGAGGGAATTTGCTACCTTTTGTGGCCAATGATAAATAATGGCTTTATGACGTTCAGAGATTTAACAAAAACAGTTCCTACTTACTACTGTACTTTAGTCAAGCCAATTTTTATCTGAAACACAGCCGCCGCAGAGCCTATTGTTTAATGTTTCAGGTTACATCACCTTTAATGTAATGAGTGGTCGAGGCGCTTCATTGTGACAAACGCCTAGTCTCAGCCCTATTGGGTCTTGCGCTGATGGGTGGACTGAATAAATAGGGAGCGCGGTGCGCGTAAAGGATGAGTTGAGTGGAGGAGCAGCAGAGGGAACGGTGTGTCTTAACAGCTGCTCACTGTTCAATTCAACTCCGTTTGGAAACAGCTCTTCACTCTGACCGCACACTTTACGCGCTGTTTCCTCACAACTTTTGTCTCGCTTTTACAAACAGGTTGCACAAAGACCCACTTTGTCTCCACTGAAACATCACAATGATGATAATTCTCGCGGAATTCTTCGTGGTCATTCTCAAGGTGCTTTGGGCGTTTGTGACGGCCGGGGCCAAGTGGGTGGTGAGGCCGAAGGAGAAGAGCGTTGCGGGACAGGTGTGCGTGATCACCGGTGCTGGCAGCGGCCTGGGGCGGCTCTTCGCCAAGGAGTTCGCTCGGAGACGGGCCATCCTGGTGTTGTGGGACATTAACAGCCAGAGCAACGAGGAAACAGCGGAGATGGTGCGCCAGATTTACCACGAACTAGACACTCCAGTTATCAAAGACGGTAAGACAGCGTGTCGTTATCATATAGCTATAGGGACATGTTTTACGCAGGGTCAGCGGAAACGTGTTACTTCTAACTGTGCTCGGCTTAAACTTTAACAAACAAAGCTGTTTTCCAATGGATTCCGTTGGCATGCCAAAATACAAAGCATTATTACTCTGCATGACTTTCAGTTCACAGTTTCTAATTTTCAGCGTATGTGTTTTTTCGCCAGGACCTGTTGGAGGAGTGGAGGAAGTCCCTCCTTTCCAGCCGCAGGTCTACACATATGTGTGTGATGTGGGCAAGCGTGAGAGCGTGTACTCTACAGCAGAGAAGGTGCGCCGTGAAGTGGGAGAAGTGGACATACTGATCAACAACGCAGGTGTAGTCTCCGGGCATCATCTGCTGGAGTGTCCAGATGAGCTGATCGAGCGCACCATGATCGTCAATTGCCATGCTCACTTCTGGGTGAGTTAGGACATTTTTACATTATGAAGGAATGTGGGTTCACTCGTTTGTTAAAATAGGGTATTGCATGTGATGAAACGCCTCACATGGTTTTCTTTCTAATCTGTTTAATATAGCCTATTACAAACAATGTGCCTTTTAGTAATAGTCTTAGTTGCATCTTCAGTTTCATTACATCAGACCCAGATTTAATTCCAGCTTACACTCTGGTGTCTGTGGAATTTCTTTCTCAAATTGTATCTCGTGCTGATAGAAACATGGTGCTTTTACGTGAGTTGGATGTGTATCAGAATTTTCCCACATTTTGTTTGGCAATGTGTTGTGTATTACATATTTTGTCTGGCATTGTTCCTGAGACCTTTTAAAGACTGAGGTTAGGCAACTGATAAAATATGTCACACCTTAGATACAGCAGAACTGCAGTTTTGGCAGGTTACCAGGGCTATTTGTTTTGTATGATCAGGACACAAAGGGCACTAATTATTTTCCTCTAAGGACTTTCTTAAGTCACTCTCCCTTTGCTTTCCTAATTACATAGTGATGAGAGAGAGAATTGATTACATTGCTTGGCAACAGTTCTTAGCACAGTGACTATGCACAGATTGGTTTGTGGCGAAAACTATTGATTGGTCTTCTTACACCTAGATGTCTCAGAATTGATTGTGTATTCCTAGAACTAATTTTACACATGGAAGACCACAGGTTAATTAATCTGGTGATTCTATTGTTGTGCTTTAGCTTTCCTGTTGGGGGGTGTCTTGTTTGCGTTCCCCTATATTCTGTAGTGAGTGTGAAGGAGCAGATAAAAGAAACACTTAATGAACAGCGACAGCCAGAATGGAGGATGTGGTTCGTTAAAGATACAAGCTTGATCAATGGACATCTGACTGAGGAGGACCTGCCAGCTTTCTACTTTTTACACAATGTACTGTTGCCTAATGTGGACAGGTGGCATGGTGAACAAACTTTCCCCCTCTCTTTGTTTCTAAATGGCTTGATTGAGGTGCATTTTCTGAACAAATAGCCATTATTTAGTCAAGGACCTATTTGGCAAGGTTTTAGTCAAAGGATGTCGCTAATTGTTTTGTTAAGGAAAAATCAAACTAGACCGCTGTTGATTTGGCTGTTATTAATTTGATTTGTATAGCAGCACAGATTTGTTTTCAACCATATGTTTTATTTTAACATTTTCTTTTAGTCATTCAAATTTTTGTTTACTTTTCTTTGCAAGCTTTATTCACCCATAGGCCCTTTTGCAACCTCTATCCTGATACGAAGGGAGCGTGTGCAGCTTCCACACAGCGAGACAATGATTCAGCCTCCTGTACTTTTTTTTTTTATTAGGCTTGGGGTCATCACATTTAATTTGAGTTTCATTAGTCCAGCTGGCAGCTTGGCAATTTGGGATCAAGCTATTTCGTATGTAGTCATCCCAAGCTATAAAGCGATACCAGCTGGAGTTTGTGTGTGGCAGTGTTGACTTGAAAGGAAGTCATTATAGGCATATTGAAACGCTTATCAACAGGTGCTTTATGGACAATACACAGGCATTATTACTTACTTCAAAACTTTACCAGTTCCATTCATTGACTTGAGATTGGCACAAGCGGCAAAAAGAGCAAAGGGGAAGGAAGCGGAGGAAGGAAAAGTGGTGTCGTCCTGTCCACAGGCGAGAGTGTAATGGTAAGCTGCGCCTGACCCACTTTATCTGACAATTGGTTTCTTGTCTGTGGATCAGCTTTGACAAAATGCCAGACGACAAGAGCCAAGTTCCGCAAGCCGCATTCCTGCTGTAGCCAGAGAAAGGAAGCAGCCAGGCAGAAGGGTCCTACTTGACTGGTTTCGATATGGGCCTCTCCTCAAGACTGGCACACCTGTCCCTAGTCATGTACACTACCTGTTGTCTTGGATAGATGGAATACTGTATGTCTAAACTGGTTAAGTAAAGAAACTTCACTTTAGGGTAAATATATTTGATACAGTATTGTCCCTGTGCCAGTGGCCACATCTTGAGACTATGTTGCCCTGTCTTGAATGCCACTAATCCCCTGTCAGCTAATTGCATTCAAGCTTCAGATCAAGTGGCTAATTGCCAGAGAGCACTCATTTGTTTGTGTTGTATTCATAACCCTTACTACTTCTTGCCTTATAGTTTTTTAAATAGTTTTTCATGTGACCAAATGACCATAGCTCTAATCTATCTAGTCAGTGGCTCTTTGACATTTTTCAATCAGCAGAACAGTTCCGGTGTTTTGCCTCCACAATCTCTCGTTCAGGGAGAAGTCAGCCCAATTAAATGACCATCTGGACAAGCACAAAGGCCAATATTTTGTTCATACTTGTTTCGATGAGGCATTCGCGCTAATGCGGCCTGACACCCTAGCTGCACAGACCTTTGTTAGGGGCTTAAATGCTCCTGGGGGCACACACCAATTAGAGGGAATTGCAGAAGCTGGGTTACCCCCATATAGGGTGGAGGCCCCGGTTGTGTTAGCAAGTAATTTAGCGGAACAAGAGGGCGTTGAGACCCAATTACGGGTGCTCTGATGTGAGACACGAGCCTCTGGTTGCTTTCACACATTTGGTGTTTGAAGGGTCAGCGGGGGTCGTGCCCACATGCCATGAGAAGCGAGACGTCTAGGCCAAGGCGGGATGAAGGAGAGATGGCGCACGTTTTGGCCCTAGTGTGTAAGACGACTACTCAGCAAATTTGTGTATGAAAAAGTTGGCGTTGGTTTTGAAGGTATCGAGCCAGATCAAGTCATTGCTGCTGTGGGAGTGGGAGATTTGGCTGGAGATAGGTAGGGCATATCTTAAGTTAATGCTTCATTTGCACGCAACTCCCTCATCCACTGCCATTCTGGCTAAAGGAGGCTGTCTCTTGCCCAGGCTTTACTGTATTTTCTTGCAGCTCCCTCGCTTTGGGCCCCATCCTATGACGAGTGCACCAAAGCGTATGTCCTAGATCAGTGCAGATGTTTGGCACATACACAGATCAGCAATACTACCTGGCATTAAAATTACTCCCAAGCAGTGAGATCATCATCTTTAAATACACTAGCGTACAAGTGATTTATTGCTTTCAGTTTTGTCAGAATAACAAGCGGAGGCCTATATCTCGACAGACATGAGTCCTAAAAGTGAGGTTGCACTAGAAGCCAGAAGGTCTTATGTAGTTAATCTCCGGGTGCAGTTTTAATGAGGGCTCTCTCCTCCCCTGCCAGTGGTTTCATGGCTTGTACAACCCGGTACCATGCTCTTTCTGGCCCGGGCGCTTCTATCCAGCAAATGTTAGCAAAAAAAGCACAAGCCAGGCTCAGGCTGAATCAAGCGAAAACTATACTTTATTATAGGAACGTTGAGTAATGAATTCCCAGTAGAGCTAGACGATTTCTTGTCAATAGCTCAGCAATGGCCAGATGTACTAAAGCTGATGGCCAACAAATGTCAGAATTACAGTTGGAATTATTCACATTGTAGTTTTTCCAGTTTTGACTTTTTATCACCTCTCTGATATTGGTACATAAACCACATTGTGTTTTTGGCGTAACCATAGTGAGCTAATTGAAACAAATTAAAATGGGTAATATTGGATGTGTGTTACCACAGTTCTCGTAGAGTTCTTCCAACAAAGGGGCCCGCTGGTTGTTTGCAGCCCCCCTGGAGAGAGAGTGATTGGTCAGTTCCTATCTCTGTGGTGCAGTCGTCACATGTCACACCTCTGATGGCCCCATGCTGTGTGCAGGGCATCTCCTCAGACAGCAGAATGGTCCAGTGTGAAGTGGATATGTAGGTGAATCAAACATAATCAATGACTTCTCCCTTCTCTAATCCCTTCCCTAGTGTTTCTTTTCCTGCTCAGTAACTTTGATTGGAGGAGCCACTGTAAGCACTTGAGCTCTCACGTGGCAGCCTGCAGGCTTTCATCTCTTTGGTCGATTCATACTTGATTGTTCTGCTGACCGCTGCCCAGGCAGGCTGCAGGACAGTGTGGGAACAGTCATTGTTAAAGTTGTTGAGTGAACAGAAGCCTGCGATTGGTGTTGTCAGCAGCTCTTTACTGAAGCCCTGCCTCTCCCGGTATCAGATCTGTGTGGGAACGGCAGGCTTGTTGGAGAATGTGTGCTAATACAGGAAGACTATTTGTTGAATGGTATATATTATTAAGACTACCCTTCCAGAAGTCAGTCTATTTGTGTTTTGTGCAGCCTATGAATCCTCATTCAGACGTCTCCATGGAGCAGAAACAGATAGAGGGGGGTTGAAAGAAGGGGTGAAGAGGATCAAAGGCCTCTGGCACAGACAAAGTGCACAAGTGAACTAACCTTTGTCTTTCTGTCTGTTCTCTAGACCACCAAGGCCTTTCTCCCCAAGATGCTGGAACTGAATCATGGACACATTGTGACAGTTGCCAGTTCCCTGGGTTTATTCAGCACAGCTGGAGTGGAGGTTAGTATCATACACACAGCACTCTGCCATAGTTCCCACCAAATGAAACCAGTGCCTCTCTGCGGAGCCTCGCAGTGCCAGCTAACACACTGAGCCGGGGGTTAGGCCCCTTCCTCTGGTTGTCCCCCACCTGGTAAACACAGGGTAGGGAGCTGACAGACATCTTCATCACTGCATTGTGAACAACACTCTGCCTACTAAGTACTCTGTGCACACACTTTAATAGAAAAGCTGTAGTTTTTGAGTCTGTTCCAGTTTCCCTTTAATTATTATTTAAATGAAATATTCTTTTGGGGCATCCATTCTCTCCCACTGAGAAGATGGCATACTGTACTTTTTTAGCACCACATTTAGCAGACAGAAAAGCATGTAAGGAGAAAATAAATAAAACTCAAACATTTTAGAAATATGTTTATGCCTATATTGTGAAAGCAATATTTATAACAATGAATTCCCATTTTTATTCACTGTTATTCCACTGTATTTTTGAGAAGGCCTTTAAATGTGGTTTCTGAAGAGCCCTTTAGTTAAAGGAAACCCGAGTCTGTGTGTCATGTGGGCACAGTTGTATCTCTTTATACCCTCCATTTTTATCGACGTGCATCTGTGTTTGCCCCAGCCCTTTTTTAAGACTACTTTACAGTGAACCACATCAAACCGTTCTTGCCAGGCTGAGTAGTCTCCTGATGCACTGAAGAAGAATGCTAATGAAACTGTAGCCTGACGGAGTGGCTGGCCGGGCCTTTGTCTCTATATCATTAGAGCCGTGTATGCCCAGGGGGCGTGTTTGATAATGCTGGGTTTTACACGGCTAACCTGTTCTCCTTTATTCCCACAGGATTACTGTGCCAGTAAATTTGGTGCCATTGGGTTCCACGAATCACTGAGCCATGAGCTGAAAGCCTCGGAGAAGGACGGCATCAACATGACGCTGGTGTGTCCTTACCTGGTGGACACTGGCATGTTCAAAGGCTGCAGAATACGGTGGGTCTAATTTCCTGGTTTCAACTCCTACACCGGCTTTAGTATCATTATAATCACAACATAAAAGGCCTACAAACAGGTTTCAAACTCAAAAGCAGCAGTGCTGTATAGTTAGAATATTTATTAGATTATCTGTCTGCAGTTGTTTCAAGCTACAATTGGCCACAGAGACAACTATTGAATTCATTGACTAGACAGATTAGATTTACCAGTTGTCCACATGCATGTCTTTGGATGAATAAATGAATTCATGTGGCATTAGTCAGCACCTTACCAAAACAAAGAGGATGAGTTTCCCCAACAGGTGCACCTTTGTGTGGTCACAGGCAGCAGGTGGCTTTATAGGCTTTGGGTAAAACTGTACACTGGAACACCTTACAGCTTTAAGATCATTTAAAACTTCTCCTTATAATGAGATTGACTCTTTATGTTGACACAAAGTACCCTTCTTTCCATTTAGGAAGGAAATTGAGCCTTTCCTGCCTCCTCTGAAGCCTGAGTTCTGTGTGAAGCAGTCTATGAGGGCTATTCTGACGGACCAGCCCATGATCTGCACTCCTCGTATTGTCTACATGGTAAACTTCATGAAAAGGTGAGGCATGCTTTTAAACAAAGCCATTCTACGGGATTAGCATGTCTTTATTGTAATACTAATCAATGTAACCTTTGTCTTTGCAGCATCCTGCCCTTTGAAGCCATTGTATGCATGTACAGATTCCTAGGAGCTGACAAATGCATGTATCCCTTCCTAGCTCAGAGAAAGGAGGCCATGAACAACAATGAGGCAAAAAATGGGATCTAAGATGCTGTGTGTAACCCTGACCAGGCGCACACTTACCTGCGAGAGTGAGGAAACAACCACTGTGGATGACAATGGGAAGACTATAGAAGGGCAGAGACTCTAGACTGGTGCACTTGCATTGGGCAAATGCAAAGGTTTACCATATTGTTCCTCTGGAACAAGGAAAGCTGTGTACTACACAAAGGATTTATTTGACTTTGTTTTGTCTCATTTGTTTAAAGAAAGCATCTATATACTGTCACTAGTTTTAAAAATCATACAGAAAAGGTATCCAATAATTAACTATTTACCTAATGTAGTCACCAGCCTTATCTAGTGTCATTGTGAATATACAGTATGTTACTGTATGAACAGTAAAAATATTTTTTTAATTTCACTTTTTTTGTAGACATGCACTGTAATTTCCTCTACACTGCCAGCTTTCTATTTAGGTTTGGTTCACCAGAGCAGTGGCCTACCAGCAGCTTCCAACTGTTTCAGGCATTATTATCATAAAATCTGCATTTCACTATTTTCTTATTTGAGTCTGAATTGTTAATCATGAAGTATAATGAAATCTGCACATTCCAAGTGGACATGTGACCAGCCTGTGGACCACTCCAGTCTCAATGTGTTTCAGTGTAATGGTCCTATTATTTCAGAAGAGTTCATGTCCTGGCCAGAACCAGCATGTGTCACATGTCGAATGTATTTAGACAAATCCAGAGGAAATTAATCTTCTTTCATTCATCATTGAAATCTGTGGTGTTTATATTGTAAATGTATGTTACCAATGTTTTTAAACTGAAATAAAATCCTTCCCTTAACCAACTACAGGTTGTACGTTCAGGCAAATGGCTGTGCCAGCACTGTGTTCATGAGAAATGTGTGAAGGCATTCATGCTTTGCTTATTGTTCTCAGAGTAACAGAACTGTTTGTCTGCTATGTTCAGTTATTATAATGTATTGAAATGTTGTGAATATGCCCATATCCCAAATGTTTTATACTCACTGTCCAATGTAAAGATTATTTTTCCAACTACATTCCAGCAGGCCTCATTCCTTAGTCACAAAGATGAGCCTAAATCCTCTACCTCTTTTAATTTTTGTAAAATTTGTTTTTATTTGAACCGTTATGACATAAGCCTCTCTTATTTTGTAATTTCTGGACTGCTCTAAAG
>JAVQJW010084592.1:0-11623 GCA_036025195.1 Hypseleotris klunzingeri
CTGCGATTTTTACCATAATTTGATTTTGAATAAAACTTGGCCCGACCATTACAATATCCTAATGAGGAGAAGAAAGGTGAGGCGGTAAAAAAAAGAGGTAGAACATGTGAACATTGAAATATAACAGTGTTGTAAGTGGAGAGAAAACGAGAATTAAAACACAGCATTTGAGGTGAGAGCCTTTAGTGAGCCCTTTTTTCAGGTGAGGTCTCAACTGCACCGAACATACGAGAGAGAGAGAGAAGAGTGCCACTACACAGACAGTGGGAAGGTGGGAAACAGGGAATTAGTGCTGGGGTGCTGGGGTGACGAGCTACCCTCTGGGCCTCATTATTTTCCTGCTGTTAATTTCGCTCGCATATTTTCTCACCCCAGTGCTGTTGATTGGAGAGAAGAATGCTTTGTCGTAGAAACAAAAAAGAACTCTATTTGAGCATGGTACGGCACTAGTAAGATGACATAAAAACATCTTGTGTGATGGTGGGGTGGTTGTCTGGAAGAGTTTTTTGAGAGATCCTGTTTTTTTTTTTTTTTACTTCCTGTCGCTGATGACCTGATCCTTGTTTAACCTTTGACCCCAAGTCCCTTCCCCTCCCCGAAGAAGATGCATGTCCGATTCACACGAACGGGAATTTGCAAAAACAAGTTGACCAAAATAGGCCCCGCTACTGTGTGTATGGGCTGAAGAGGTAACATCGAGTCAATTAGGATTAATGACTGGATTCCCAAGACTCGGGTGATTTATTTGTGAATGAGTTGATATTCTGGCTTGGTTTAAATTAATATTTGGAGTCTTGGCTCAAATGCGTTGTGGGGTGAATTAAGTTTTCTACACTTTCTCTTAGCAAAGAAGTCTTGCAAGAAGAGAAAGAGAAACCCAGTGTCTATGTTCCTAGAAATGTCAGGTCATAGGTTTTGCAAACTATTTTAAAATATCTAGAAAGCATTTGGTGCAAACCTTCTCCGAAAAACTGTTTAGTAGTTTTTGCATAAAGGCCTTGACAGATGTAACAAATTGCTTTCAGCAGGCTTTTCTAGAATGGCTATGGCTCAAAGAAATAGAAGGATGCAAAACCAATGCAAGGCTGGTATTTTTGCGATTGCACTTCTAAGTACCGTTAGTATAAACTGCTAAATTGTGTTGCTTAGTTTGCTTTAAATTTAATAACATTACATCATTTTCCAAAACTGTAAGGGGAACTCTCATTGTTCCTTTTTAAATTTCATATCTTGATACCATAGATGTATCTTTTTGAGCGTGCCTGCAAACGGTCGGTCTCTGGTCTGTTCCTATGTGCCGCCCATGAGTTTATGGCACAGGGGGTTCTTTCATGTGCCCAGGCCTGAGAGTGGGTTGAGTGGTCAGGGGGCCTGTAGCCAGAGCTCACACACTGCTGCCTACTGTCCACAGCTCTGGGAAGCCAGTCAACGGCAGGGAGGCCTGGCCCTTCAGCCCCTGCGATGGGGAAGTGTTTCTAGACCCGGAGGTGGCAGCCCAAAGTGGCCGCCCAGTGAGCCAGGCCCAGTGCCCGCTCCAAGTCTGCCACAGGGCGAGACAGGCAGCACACAGCCCTGTAGGTGGCAAGGTGGTGTTGACAGCCACGCAGAATGGTGCCACTCCATATGCAGGCTATAGCTGAGAGGAGGGGTGCTGTGGTGACAGGCAAGACACATAGAAAACTGTATATTTGTACACATTTGGAATAGCAGTGGACCTATAAGCTGAGCTGGCAGGAGTAGTTTAAATTCCCCCGAAAACTTTCCCCCTTTACACTAGATTCGTAATGGCAAAAGAATGGAGAATTTTAGGTTAAAAGGAAAGTTTTGGGTGTTTGTTTGGTTACGGCACTGCGTCTTTTCCTCAATAAGGAAGTGAAAATCTGCTAAACCAAATCTTCCATTTTTTTATTTCTCTTCCATTTTGCTAAGATTTAATTTAAAGTTTCTGTGTGTCGCCGTGGCTGTCTTGTGATGCACTTTTGTACACACGAAGTGACGTAAGTATTATGGGTCATAGGTTGAATGACACAGAATGAGGATGACTTCATTGTTTTGCAGTTATGAAACTGTCTTAAACAAGCAAGATTTGCAGTTTTTAAACAACTAGCTAATATGTTGTTTTCGCATTCGTCTATATATAACTTGATCATTTAGTTAGTTAAGGACTTGATTAACTTTCCGTATAGATCTTATTGTGCTTAGCACCCTGTCTACTGTTCTGATTTAATAATTTCACAGCTTTGCTCAGCTCTAGTAAAAACACCTTTTCACTCAGACACATAGTTAAATTCAATTGACAGCTGCACTTTTTGTTCAATGTTAATAGGCCCAATAATCACAGAGCCCAAAGTATTTGCATTTTGACACCTGGATCAGATCAATTAAAAATATCGGGCCATTTTTGATTTTTTTGACACCACATGAGCATAAACTATCGACACAAAAAATAAGTCCTTTTTTACGTAATAAAACATCTCAATGAAATATTGATTTGCCTTTCCGTGAACCCTGTGTCTTGTCTTTGTGCCCGAGTAAAGCCCGGATATCTGAGGCATCGATTCCCCTCAGGTGTCCTTCCTGTCTCCCTCTTCTTTCTTATCCAGAGGAGCCGGAGAGCCTGCTGCAAATGGCGGGGGCCTATAGTCTACAACGGGATGAGAGCGCAGGGCTGAGATAACACTGAGGAGGAAGTGCGGGTGCTGCTGTAACATGATATTAGCTACAGTCCTCGGCTAAATCTTTGGCTGGTGACCTCTGATTGGCTTTTTTTCTTCTCACACTATTAGCATTTGTTTAGTCAAATCTGTCTTTTTATGATATGGGGAAATTGTTGTTAGTGCATTGTTTTGTATGGCTCTTTTTGTCTCTTGCCTCTTTTTTCAATCACTTTACATCTCTGCAAACAACAAAATGGTAATTTGGTGATGGCTGTAGGTGTGGCGTGGTTGCCTAGTCTCTATCAGTCTGTCCCAGGGCAGTTGTGGTTGACTGACCTAGCTTACCACTACCAATGTGTGGGCAATGTAAAGCATTTTGGAAGACTTGAACGATACTATATAAATGGAAGCTAAGAATATTAATAAATCATCTATCAAGTATTATAAACTTACATTAGCAGGGTTTTCTTGCAAGGTTTGCTTCCGCTATTCTCTCTAGTCTACTTATATTTGACTTATATTTGAATGGTGCAATGTATTTGTTAGCTAAAATAATGTGACAAGGCCAGGGGGCAAGGTGTGTATAAATAAGACTTCATGTGTGGTGAGTGACCTGTAATCCGGGGGCCTTAGCAGCAGCGTATGGATCCAATTGGGCTGCCAGGAAGCTGACAAAGTATTAGTGGTCAGTGGTGCTACAGGAAGTGATCGATTGTGGGCCTGGAGGGCAGTAAGACAGCTCTGTCTCTATCAGTTTCCGTACGACAGGAGCAAAGTGTCTGCCTAAAAACATGTTGCACTCTATTTATAGCTTTACACGCAGCTGTAGGATGTAGCAGGTTTATTGTTCGACAAGGGCAAGTATGTCAAAGTTGTGGATACAGGTGTTGCTAATATGTACAAGTGCCTATTAGCCTTTGTAGATTTAAACAGTCCCTTATACCCTCAAGTAATATTTATGTTAAGGTATTTCTTTTTTATCATCGTGTTCTTGGGCAGGACACGGAAGCCGGAATTAGTTTGTATATTTGTTTGTGATATATTTTTTGGTGGTGGTTAGAGAAGCTGCAATGGTATGCTGCCATTTCTTTGACAGTCTGCCCCAGGGCAACTGTGGCTATAGAAGTAGCTTTCATACGTACTAGTCTGTGAATGTGGAGTAAAAAAAAACTAAACATACTAAGTTATAAATTGCTATGAGTATATAGTAGAAATGCATCAGGATTAACAGAAATGATCTTTTTCTTTATAGTAGTTTAGCCTAGAAGAAAACAAACTCTATTGCAAGTTATAGCCAAATGTAAGAATACTATTCTTCCCCATAGCAATAACAGCCCTTCATTGTACACTACTATCCCCTGTCCCTGGTTCAGATATTGCCCAGACTCCCTGAAGACCTTCATTGTTGAGGTCTTTGTCGGGTGTAGGGTGTTTCTCTTTCCTGCCTCCCCCCCCCCCCCCCTCCTCTTGCCCCCACCACCACCACCCCACCCTGGTACTCATCCATCCTGGCGCACCCCTGGGGCTTACCTGTCTGTTGCGCTCATCCATAATCCGCGTAATCTGAATCTTTTTCCTCCCCATCGTCCCCGTCTTTCTGTCTCTTCTCTCGCTCCTCTTTCCAAACAAACTTTATGCTTTTCCTCCTTCCTTTCTTTCTTTCGTTCTTCTTCTACTGTCTTTTTTCCCGCTTTCCTTTCTTCTTCTTCTTCTTGTCACGGCTCGGTTCTTCCTTTATATCTTCAGTCGGTTTTGTTGCTTTTGCAGTTTTCTATTTGTTCCGATCAACTCAAAGATCCCAGCATTGGTACCTGTAAAGGAAGACAAGAAAGAAAGGAGGGTAGGGAGGAGGGGGGAAAGAAGAGGAGAGTTAGCATTAAATAAAATGAAATATGGCAAAATACAGTGAAAAAAAATATAAAAGAAGTGGCATCATGGCAGCCACAAGGGAGGGTGAAGAAAGACAAAGAATCTGTCAACAATGTTGTAAGAAGCGCAGTGTTTTTCAGTGTCGATATCATGCAAATCAGTGCATTTTTTTTCATGATTTTTTTTTTACACAGGTAGCGACTATGAGAGGAGACAGCACTGTCAGGATCTCGCCTCGTTTGCACAGAGTTTGACAGTGTTTTGGAAGTGCCGCTAACTTAAACGCTCTAATCACCAACACTGTAACATTACCTACAGATTGAGAAATACATTTTTGTTTCTTTCCCACAAAACTGCGCTTGTATTGACAATTGAGCTGCCGCTGCTTTTTACTTTGACTTCTTTCTTTCTAGCTCATCTCCAAAATGGCAGACAGGGGGATAGCATACAGATGTTCAACCTTGCAACATTCATGTAAACCTAAGCCAAAAAGCAGGAGGGGGCGAAGTATTAAGTGCCAAACGCTATCTTCTGAAACATTGTAAAAGGACGTTTCTTAGAGACAGATATCAAACAAAATGGTAACTCATTCCAGCTGCAGATATCACAAGAGCATCTGGAAAAATAGACTTATGTGAAAGAAGAGTGCATTACCTACACTGCATTAGGACAAGAGGCCGGTACCAGACAACCAAGCTCCTGCGTGTGCAAAAAAGCTGCGCTCCGAAAAGTTCTTGTGAGTGAATGACTGTGTGTCCGAGCGTGCACGTGTACAGTATATAGTACAAGTGTGTGTTGGTGAGTGAGCTTGGCTAAGTCCGAGCTCCGGTGCATCTCTCCAGAGTGCTAAAGTAGGCCAACCCAATCTATCTCAGGGAGGAGCAGAAGAACTGTTGTTGTGTTTTCTTTTGACAGTAGAGGTGATAACGTCCCTCGTTATGCAAATGAGCATCCCATTATTTAAGCTCAGTGCAATGCAGGGGAGCTGTCAGCATCGTCACATGAAAAAAAAACCTCTACATCTACGAAGAGCCTTTTTACCTCCACCTTCTCCTTCTTCTCTCGTCTTTCCTTTCTGAACCAGATTTCCGGCACCTGGCAGCACAAGCATCAGACGCCGATGTGGAAGATGACACCGCTTCACCAAAAGATGTGTCAGTCTCAGTCTCTCTTTCTATCATTCTTCAGCTACTCTATTCTCTCAAAGTGCTCTATACCGCGCAGTCATTGCATAGTCTCGCACACGTACATGCACTACCCAGATTGCACTAAATATATTCCTTAAGCTGATTTAAGGGAACTTGGTGCATGAGGAGGCACAAAATTACAAAAAATATAATCAGACGCTATGGTGAAGCAAAGTATTTAAAATTTGTATGGACAAAATAATACTTAATTTGCCCAAGATGTTTAACCAAGTCTTCAAAATGTTTAACTAAACAGTTTTGTATGTTTTCTTTTTGACATCATCCGAAAAGGCAAAAACTACCAGACAATGAGACATGAACAATGACGGAATGGATGACAATGACTTCCTCTGAGTTTTGATGGCTCAGAATACACCCACTTTTTTGTGGAAATTAAATAAACATAAATGCATCATTTGGCAGTTTGGACAACAGCCCGTGTGTGTGCCATCATTATAACAACAAGATCTAAAATAACTCGGTGGCAGCTTCTGAAGAGGCAATCCAAAAACATTTTAGCATAGCTGCGCGTAAACACACCCATCTATAGACAGAAAAACAAAGACGCTGCCCTCTGCAAGAAAACAAAGAGGCATGTTGTCAGACAAACTAGGATTACAAGGCAACAGTAAGGCGCTTGGCACTAGACAGCCAGACAAGGATATCAATCAAGACGGAGCACCTCAATCACAAGCTGACAGCATCACCCCCCCCCCACCCCCTATACTCACCCGCCCCACCCTCGGCACAACAGAGGACCGGGCACAGCTCCAAACAAGGGGGCGTTACCACGGTGATCCCTGCCTCCTGGCCACCCCCCTCGCCTCCTTCTCCACACAGGAGCTCAACCTCTCAATGTCAACACCCGCCAGGGCAACACCTTAGGCCTTATGTAACACTAATGCTAAGACTAAAGCCCTTGTCCTGAACACTTAATCCGGGCTCTTGGCTTCCAACCTCCAGCCAGCGCTCCCTGAGGTGGTGCTCCCTTTTAGGCCCATGAAAGCGTATGCACCCCGAAATCCAACTTGGTTTTATATCATTTCTAACTATTGTCAATTGCACTTGTGTGTACTTGTTTAGTTCCCGTTGGTTAAGCCCTAAGGTCATGAATTACACCCAATATTCTCTTCACACTAGGAAAGCGAAATGTTATTATAATATTGGCACAACGTAATATGCAAATCACAAGAAATGTAATCTATGACAAAAAGTCTAACTACCAAAAAACTTCAAATAATTGTTAATTCTACTACACATAACCGTTGTGACCATTTTTTAAGTTCTTCACTTCTCAGTTTAGTGTTGATTTAGTTCTATAGTTCAGTCCTGGTTTAGCACTAGTTTAACTTAATTGATTTACAGCTTGTTTTTTGCTTACTCTGATGAATGTAAAGTTAATATTTCAAAAAAGAAAACCCAAATATTACAAGTCCATTAATTTTCAACATATCACCATGTTTTTCTAATATCTTTCAGTCCTATATAATCCCCACTTGTCTTTCCCCCATACCCACTGTATACCACCTCCAGCACCAACCCTATTCTCGCCACCCGCCCCCTCTTCCCATATGAATGCCAAGAGTTGCCCACCTCCTCAATTGGGCTCTGTGCCACTCTCCTTCTCCCCAGTGGCGATTGGATAGGAGCATTGGTTAACTTAACAGATTACCACCGATTCATTCCAATCCAATTTGCCTTCATGACGCCAAGACGGTGAAATGAAGGGAAACTAAAGAGAAACAATTGGGGCTTAGTCAGTGTGGTCAAGTGGCACGGGGCGGTAATCCCCAAAGAAGAAGGAGGAATTTTTCACAAGGGACTGACGCTGACTTCTGACCTTGATGGGGCAAATGAAGCTGTAAAGTGAAATGAGAACTTGAATAAGGAGTCAAGCTCAATAGAAGATGAGTACAAAATGTATTACAAGCCACTCTGAGACTTTCAACTGCGGGATATGTCAGAATTTCTTAACAGTACCTTAAAAATGACTTGGGTTGACTTTGTTCCATTTTGTAGAAAGAATAGCACCTATATGTGGAAAATCAACCAAGACAAATTGGAGAGTTGAAAAGTTAAAGTGTTTCATTTGACAGGACAGTAGTGAAGAAATATGAAGTAAAAAGATTTTTGATCATATCTGAGGTATTTTGGATTATTATTGGCTATTATATTGGACTTTTTAATGCATTTGAACTTGTGTGATGTCACAATTTTACAACACAATTTCTGCTGACACTTATTTTAAGGGAACTAAAAGTAGACATATACTAAACGTTTTAAGTGATAAACAACATCGTTTTTACCTAACAGTAGTATATTGTTATTAACTGCAAGTGTGTGTGTAAAACGTCTAGAACATCAATAAGTCTTTTGACATTGACAAACAAGGTCAAGCGAACAGCACCATACGGCAGTCAGGAGACATTCTTGCACTTGTTACAAAGTACATCTCAAGTCCCTACACTTTGAAAACACAATGAAGAAGAATGAGAAGAGAAAAAGGTAAATACAGCATTATGGAAAAAGATGGAAGACAAGGATAGCAGTCAGCCGCAGCCGCAGTAGAAGAGGGTTCTTTTGAACAGGCACCACCAGGCTTCTCCAGGGGGAGGGGAAGAGCTGTACCCACGACCCTCCCATCTGTTAAGCAGACGGACAGAGCGAGGCGGAGGGAGGGGGAAGCGGCTGGGGGAGATGGAGCTTCGATTCAGCACATACATAGATCTAATGAGCACTCCCTCTCTGTTACTGTGTGTGTCTCAAAAGTGGAGCTGAGAGGACGATGAGAACATGTAGGCACACCACGAGGCCCAATTCTAGGTCGCCTCTCTCCCAAGTGTTTAGTCACTAAAAACTAATATACAGCACACGCTGCTTTTTCACATTCTAATAGACAGTCTGTAGGGTGCTTGTTAATGTGGCTTTGTTATTGAGGACACACACCGAAGCCACCGCACTGAGCACAAAGAGGAACTTTACCTTGACTCATTCTCAGGATTTTTTTTATAACTTGGAAAAACGGTTGCATTGTTGTAAACTAGAAACCAGAACACGGGGGTTTAGAAGAAACTGAGACGAAACTCAAATTCTAAGAACATTTGGGCAGATAATTTCTTCATTCACAGAATTGAGAGGAAATGCAAAAGTGCTTTTTAGCTTAGTGTGCAATTCTGCTGATATTTTCAAATCCTGATTCTTCGTGTAATAGCCCATTTGAGTAAGATGAATGACTGGATTTTTGATGTTTTTCTTACAAAACCCACCTTGGCGGTACTACCCAGTTCACGGTACATCTGCAACACATTTGGTTATAACATGTGTCTCATAAAATATATATGTAAAAACACCAGTATCCTCTATTCCCTCCAAGGAAATGTGGTGGTGAGGATTTTGAAATAACATATTACAGCGCAGTGGGTAAACCTTTTAGGAGGTGTATGGTACATTAAATAAACTTGACTCTCTTCAAAATAAACTCACATTTCCTTGAAGACAGGGAGGAAAAAGGACCGCAATACAGATCGCGAAATAAAATCTGAACATTAAGTAACAATGGAGTAAATTGTCTTATTTTGTTTTCTTTTTGTGGAAAGTAAGCGAGGAGTGCAGTACTACATTACATCAAAACCAGGACTAAACCATGTCTGCAGCAGATTTAGGACTAAGCCAACCCTTCAATGAGAAGTAACCTAATAGAACTACATTAGGTCTAAATCAGGACTAAAGGCCAAAAACTAGATCTACGCCAGGACTAAACCCAGGACTAAACCCAGGACTAAACCACGTCTACAACAGATTTAAACTAGGACTAAACCAGACCACAATCAGAACTAAGCTAGCAGGACTAAACCAGGACTACTATACCAGGTCTACCCCATGACTAAACAAGATCTAAACCAGGACTAAACCACGTCTACAGCACATTTAGGACTAAGCCAGGCCAAAATCAGAACTAAGCTAGTAAGACTACATCAGGTCTACACCATGACTAAACCAGGACTAAAAATGGACTACCTTTGTTGTATATCTTTTGAGGATGGCTAGAAAGGGAGATATAGGTAGGTTTAGGATAAAGTCACTGGCCAGGCTGCATGTGAACTGAAAATCAGGTCTTCTTGTCGCCCCTAATGTCATTACCGACAATGTCTCCTTTTTGGTGGCACCGCTCTCCCATCTGTCAAAGCGAGATAGGCACGGTGACGAATGGCTATCACTGTTATACTTATACCCTAAATCCCAACTCCCTCTTACCACCTACGCCCACACACAATAATGTCGGCTGCCTATTCTTCTCATTTCTTAGGGGAAAAGACTGACCTAAACCTGGGAGGTAGCCCATTGACGTAGGTGGGCTTCAATGGCTGTGTATCTCTCTCTGCAGTTATTAGAGCTAATTTAACATGTTAACAGCTAAGGGGATTAGTAGCATGTACAGGGTGAGGATTAGCGTGATAGTGGCGGATCATCTTGTAATATGTTCATTGCTTTTCGTCTTTCTCCTAAGCATCCTGACTTAACTTGAATGTAAAAATATGTACGGGTATGTGTGCTTTTCATTTGTGTTCGAAGGATATGTCGATGTTTATGTAAGATGAATCTGGACATGGATATTGCAAACTTATTTTTCATGGCAATATCAGCAAACGCAATTGGTATCGCAAGGAACTCAATAACGTTTTGGTTGCCACTCACATTGGTTTAGCCCTTGAATCCTGGTTTAGAGTACCCAAGATTAAGTTGTGCACTGGCTGAGGTGAGTTCTAGTCCTGGTTTAGTTCCAGTTTAGTCTCAGTTTAGCATGCGGTTTAGTCCTGGTTCTGTCTAGCTTAAGTCTTGGTTGTTTCCTAGATTTAACTTCAGTTTATTTCTGCTCTAGTTCTTGTTTAGCCCTGATTTATCTGTGGTTTAGTCCTGGTTTGGCCTATCTTAAATCCTACTTTGTTTAACCCTAACCCTTGATTAATGGCTAATCATCTTCATTGCTTTCCCCCTCTTTCTCAGCATCCTGCTTTAACTTGAATGTAAAAATGTGTGTGTGTACGCGTGCTCTTCTATGTGTGTTCGAAGTATATGTCTCACCTGTCTCACTCTATTAGCTCAAGGTTTAGCTGGATCATTAGCAAGATGGAGAGCGTTTTACATGTATTCTATTTTCAATCTCAGCATGCTTAAGAAGAACAGAAGCGACACCTGTCTATTGATAAGGAGGAGCCAGAGCCAGTAGCCTGTGGTTGGCATTACTCTATTACACACCGCTGTCAAATTCTTGTAAGCGTGATTGACAAGTCGAGAACAAAGAAGCTGAATTGTATTAAGTAGGTGCGGCTCAAGTGCTTCAAGTGTTCCTTAACTTTAGACTTACAACTTTAATTGATTTCACACTAATATAAGACTGCCCTGTTGTTTTTTCCATGTCTGCTCCAGGGTGATAGAGGATAGAAACACAGTGGCATATAGGAAATGGAGACAATTAGAGGTGTCAAAGGTGCTTGCTTTAGTCCTAATATGGTATAAGTGAAATCGGTTTTACTTGACAATTTTTTGTTTTGCAAGCATAGACATAGTCACTATATAGGGGAAAATGGTGCACTCGATTTTGGGAGTGATCCATAGAAATTAGCTGCCTTGGCGGAGGTTTGAACATGTTAGAAAGACCCAGAGTTTCTATTTTAATCTATCTTGCTTTTTCAACAACTTTTTTACCTCATTTTGTGGTTTTGCTGTAGTATTAAACAAAATATGTACAGGCATGGTCACTTCATCAATAGAATAGGAAAGTGTGTTTTCTGGGAACTTATTTTAAATGGAAAATCACTAAAAGTCTTTGTAAATACTGAAGTTAGAAGTCAGTAAAATGTTCAAATAATTATCTCAAATTCATACTTTTAGTTTGCAATGAGTTAAATA
>JAVQJW010084940.1:0-10584 GCA_036025195.1 Hypseleotris klunzingeri
GTAAAACTGGCAAAATTTAAACCAGACATAAATCCTCAATGTGACAGATGTGAAGCTGAGCCAGCCACTCTGTCTCACATGTTTTGGCTCTGTCCGAAACTCAGAGATTTCTGGAAATCTATATTTAAATTTATTTCCGATACACTGGGGACATTCATAGACCCGGATGCCGCAATGTCTGTGTTCGGCTCTGTGACACAGTATCCTAAATTAAATAAAAATGACAAAATCATCATAGCCTTTACAACTCTTTTAGCTCGAAGGCAGATACTGCTTAAATGGAAAGACAAAGCCCCTCCAACATTTAAAATGTGGCTTATTGACTTCTTATACAATCTGACCATGGAAAAAATAAGATATACTACAAGAGGCTGTACCTACAAATTTTTTGACATCTGGCAACCGGTTTTGGATCAGATTAAGAAGGTGGATCCCTCACTAATCCCAGTTTCTGAGGAGTAATTATTTGTTTACTTTTCATTTCTTTCTGTGAGCTTTATATTTTATAAATATCTATTTCTGTCAAATTTCTGTCAAATTTGTATTGGTGCAACGGGTGGGATTTGTTCATTGGGAGGGGAGTTTCTTATATTAAAAAAACTATATTGTATAATGTGAAACTTATATCTGAAAAAATGTTCAATAAAAACACTTTGAACAAAAAAAAACTGTACATGGGTTGTGTAAGCAGCTGGTTGGTGTGTGTTTTTGTTGTCCCACTTCCCAATCACAAATCTGAGGCATCTGGAGCACTTACATAAGACAATAGTAGTGGATGCAGTGGTAATAAAAGGATGTGGTGTTTTATCATGGATCTCCTGTCCTAAATACCAGGTGATGGTGGCAGATGCTTTAGTCAATCCAACCTGTTCATGTATTTTTCCCACACCTTCTTTAATCCATCTCTGTCTCTCCCTTTCTTCTTCCACTTGTCTGTCAGCATATTTTTCCCTGCTGGATTTTGAACTGAATTGATAATATTTGTCAAGCTTAAAGGGAGATTTTGGCAGCAGCTCGTGCAGCCATGAGAATCGGCCACACTCACTCCTGTGGAACTGACTCCAAATACAGTAGAACTCGCCCTGGCGACAGCTGGTGCAAGGTTTGAAAAGTTTAGATTAAAGTTGTGTTATGTATTTTTACGTTAACTACTGCTGCCTTCACATCAGCACTGGTGATGTTGAAGTGAGTGATAAATCTGTGGGTCTTTATACAAAATAAATGTGTGGGGTGCGGCAAAGGGAAGGGCTATAGCCTGCAATACCTGTCTGAAACACATGACACCTTGGTTAGAAAACTGTTGATTCATAAGATTTACAGCAGGAATTTCCTAATAACACATAACAAACATTTTTAGATAATGTACACAATAAAAAAAATCCATCACAAACATTTCTGTGAGTGTTCTATGGCCTCAGCTGGCTTATACTCAAGCTGCTACAAGCTAATCTGAGGACAATGCCATGTTTGTTAACACAGAGTGTGAAACGACTCAACACTTGTTAAACGTACAAGTAGACAACAGCCCGTCAGGTAACTTGTAATATGAACATGGCCATAAATAAAAGCACTGGGTTTTAAACTCAAATTTCTAGCTATGTTTTATACCATAAAGAAGTTAAAAACTAAACCTTTAATTGCCTACTAATTCAAAGTCAAATTAAACCCTGAATCAACTCTTTGCAACTCTTTGCAACTCTTTGCAACTTCTTAAGAAAGTGTGAACTCACCAAAGTGTTACCGTCTTTAGACTAAAGAGTGGCTACTGCAGTTGAATGTTCCTCTTGGTTAAGAGGTGGCAGTACATTACTACCTCACATGCAGGCTCTGGTATGCCTATGTCTCATTCAGACACATTCACTAGAGTGAGGTGGATTCATTCATCCTTCAGCAATATGCACATTAACACTCCATAAACCACACTCTTTGATTCACATAACACATACAGCACCAAATGCATATATCAACAAAATGAGCAGCCCAAAATCCAATACATCTGCAGACTTCAGATAAAATGAGATGGACAGAAGCAGAGGATCCAGTAGAAATCAGGTAAGGTCAGGCTCCACACAGGCAATGTCCCAGCTGAGAGATGCGCACATTGAAAAGGCTGAAGCTGAGATGTCCAGAGCCATGGAAATACTCCAGTGTTCAGTCATGCTATGACAGAGGAAGAGTATGATGAGATGAGAAAAGACTCACCTCTAAACCAAACTATGTCCGTAATCTCAACTGAAAGGGCAAAGCCACTAGTGTCTCTTTCTTTGACCAGATGGTAAAAGTGAACATTTCAGACAGTGACTCTTCATAAATTCTGGGAGATCATCAGAACAGTCTCTAATCAAATGTTGGAAGCTTTCCAGGGTAATATCTGCTAGAAAGGGGGAGCACCCTCTTTTAATGTCCTATGAGAGAAAGCACTACACAATAGCCTTTGTGAAAGCTTCAAGGCTGTTTTGGGGACCATTCACCAGAAATTGAAGACGGTAGTCTTGCTATACAATTGTTTATTTGCCAAATGCCTAATGTCTTACAAAGAAACACAGTCTCCCCTACATCCAGTCCAAAAGATGTGACTGAAGCAGTTAAGGACATCATAGAAAAGGTTTGTGAGATGGAGCAATTCACTGAACAGTGTTTGAACAACGAAGAGCTGAAAAGTCTTAGCTTGGATACACGGCATCTACAGTTGTCACAAACATAATGGACGAGATGGGCTCCATTGATTCAGGTGAATAAAGGTCTCATGTATATACAGTAGCTCACCTAGCATAGAATGGCTGTATTTCCTCTGATGGTGGCAAAAGTTCTGTTTGGAGGGAATATGCCTTAAAAATAAAGCTTTATTTGTGTTGTGCCAATTTGTACAGTTTAGTGAAGAAACTGTGCTGCCACTCAACCAGGCACAAAGGTATTTCTGTGAAGGAGGTGAGGTTCTCTCCTGTTCTAATGAGATGATGGGGGGCTAGGCTACAGACACTTTGGTGGGTGAGGCGTGTCTGTATGAAAGGCTATCCTAGGACATCAATGGCGGCTAGTAAATAAGCTCAGCCAGCTGCTTTCTAACATCCTTAAGGAGACCACCATGTGAAGGACACAACACATTTATGAAAGGTCTGTGCAAAGGCAGACATATAATGGACAACTTGGCTCTAGACACAACATGGACTGCCACTCTGGAATGAAGACCACACCACAGACTGGGCTATGATTATAAATGACGACAAAACAATCTCCAACAGATTTAGGTAGCAGAATCCTCATAATGTGTGGACAGCAACTCTACCAAAAACTCAAAAAGTGTCAGCTGGCTGGATTGGGCTGAAAACTGCAGAGAAAGTTCCAATCTCATATGGACAGAGCTTTCTCAAGACAAATCCAGGCCACTCTCTCTATCAATGGGACGTGGAAAACTGCCATGATCTGGTTTATGAGGTGACCAAACACATCTTCATAGGCAAGAGTGGGCCATTTCAGTGGCAACTTGATGGAGGTCAAAAATCAACCAGTATAATGTTTAGGTCAAACCAGACATGAGGAATAATGTTGCTAATGCTCTATATACTGTAGTGACCTATGCATGGATAAGGAGAAAAGATACAGTATGACTGCTATCGTCCTTAAAGAGTTAACTAAACAAGGGACTGCACCTGGAGAGAACACCGAAGAAACAGGGCAGAATTCAGCTAAGGAGCATCATATTCTTTATTTATTTATTTTTACTTTTTATTACTTTTAATAAGTTCAACTAATTCTACATACAGTGCATTTGTAAATTTTTGTCTACATTTTACTGACTGGCCCATTTTATCCTATAAATCAACTTTTAACGGCCGACGGTTTTTGGCCTGCCTATTCAAGCCAAACTCAGAAAATGTCAGTGACAACAATAATGCACTTCTCAATCAAGTGGAATGTAAATTCACTAACCTCGAAGGAGATATTTGGCTTCTCAAAACTGAGCTGGAGAATAAAAATGCAGTGGGTATGGTTTGTGATTAATTCAAGTGCTTAGTCTTCTTAGGGAAGCGCTCCAGGACCCCGCTCAATAGGAGCCCTTCACCTGTACACAGCCCACCTTAACTCCGGCATCGAGTGTGACTGAGGAGTGAATGAATAATACATGAAATTGTGAAACATCTAAGAATGTCTAGAAAAAGCGCTATATAAGACTAATCATCGTTATTATTATTAACTCCATCAGCTGACCTCACTGATGCTCTAAAATATAATTCTTTTAAACCTAAAATAATCTGCTCTCTTCCTCCACAGATTAGCACCTGGATTATGTCAATATCAGACATGGTCCTTGTTTGTAATGCATTTAATTAACACTTTATACTGTATATCCTCAGGTCAAGTTTTTGATAGTATTTTAACCACTTACCAAAATCAATCTCAAGATTGCCAGCATACAACATTTGTCAACTTTTTACAATTGGACAATAAGAAATCAAAAGATGAGGATGATCTTGATCCATTTCTTTTGTGTCTTTGTGCTCATTTAATCTCTGCTCCATTAGCTCACATAATTAATTGTATATTTTCCTCTGGAAAAATACTTTAAGTGTGGAAAATATACAAGTTGTACCATTGTTAAAGGGAGGTGATGCAACAGACTAAATTAATTATTGTTCGATTTCAAAATTGAGTTGCTCAGCAAAGATTCTTGAATAATTTGTGAATAACCACTTAGGCAGTTTCTTCATATTCATGATATTCTCTGATTTTAACAATTTGGGTTCAGACCAGGCCATAGCACAATTATTCTTTCTCCTCTTGTTATAAATGACTTTTTAAATAGTCTTGACAATCGTAAACACTGTCCTGCTATATCAGTTTATTTTTCAAAGGCCTTTGACACAGACTGCATAGACTATCGTCAATTGGATTTGATTATCTTTCAGTTTTTTTATATTTTGTCTGTGACAAAACTATAAAACATCATAACCTATGAGTCTGCTGTATATACTGTATCTTGAGAAATGCTTCAGTCTTCACTCTCTTACCGTTACACTCCTTTTTGTCTGTAAACCTTTGTCACTTCCTGGTTTTGTTTGAACAACTGCTCTCACACTAGAGCGAACCAGACCTTGGAGCGGAACAAGTCTGTTGCTTTTTGTTTCACCAAAGACCAGATGCTTTGTCTGAACCACACTCCGCTGGAGCTTTCGCATCTGAGACTCTGGTTCGGACCCGACAAGAAAGTCCGAAAATCCGGAACAAAACGGTGCAGGTGTGAATGCGCCCTTAGTCATCTGTAGTATGACTTGTCTACACTGGCTGACCTAGACTGGAACACTGTGAACTCAGCCTGCTTCTAGAAGCCTCCTTCTCCAACTCATATTTCTCAAAGAATAATGTAAGATGGTGGATTTCTGTATTCAGCAGGTAATGGGGCACTGGATGCTGAGTATACAGCTGCCACCATTGTACTAATAGGTGTGAGATGCAGGACTCAGGACCTTATCATTTTCTTGGGAATAGGTGTGGACTATAGTGGAGATGAGACTTTGGTAAAAATGTAATTCCGTGTTTGCTAAAGTGCCCAAGAAAGAAGCTGCTGGGGCGGTAAGGGGAAATGATGTAGTCTTATAAATCTCTCCATGTATTGGTCCCTTCAGATTGTAATATAGCATGCTGCTGCAACATCACAGAACCTATGATCTGACAGCCATAACTCGCTCTGTGTAGGTCATCATAACCTTTGTTAATTCCTGGCTACAGCACCTGACACCCACATGTTCACATATAGATACCATTGCATCCATAAGAAAGCTATAGAAATTATTTTAAACACAAAGCTCCAATCTCAAAGTGCAGCCTATTTGTGTGAACAGCATTGGTGACCCTACTGTATGTCCAGAGCCCTTTCTGTTTTTGTGTCAATCTTTGGTCATCCGTTATTCAAGTAACTTACAGTAGGTCACCCTTCAGCTCCAGTTAATATGTCTTCCTGTAGCCTGTTTGTGTCTATGGAGATTCTTGCTTTCTTCTGTTCTTTCTTGTTCTTTTCCATTTAAATATTTCATGTTGCAAAGGACAGTGAGTTGTGCCTTGTACACTAAGAGTTCCTGTCAAGCTTTTTGAACAAACTGTCCTTCTGGCTTAATTATTTCTATTTAATTAAAACAAATCAAGGTGAGCTGTAGTAAATTAACTTCTTAACGCAGATGAGGATGGTGGTGTAGTGGTAAACATAGCTGTCTTTAACTTACTTACCTAGGCTCTCTTGCACAGAGCAGTTAGCGTGACAAACTTGCTTGAATTTTTCTCTACCAGATCGCTTTGTGTAACATGCAGCATGCAGAGACCAGACCATCTGAATTAAATCCATCAAATTAAACCCAAATTTCCAACTATGAAATCAAACAAACCATTTTGTCATAACTTTTAGTTTGAGAGAGAGCAAAGAAGCAACTTAAATTAAATATTTTTTGTGAACATTGCCCAGAAAAAAGACAAATCCTGGAGGGACTTGTTAGGTATTTTATGCCAGCATTATAGCCGTGAATGACTATCTATGAGCGTAAGTGTTCCCCAAACGCATTGCCATTTTGAATATTCTGCTTTATACAGCAACCACAGAGAGCGGAAGAGCAGAGCGGAGTACAGTCCCAGGCAGAAGAGTTACAAAGCCGCACAGGAGAGTGGAAGATGAGAAGCCACTGTCACAGGAATCCCAGGTTTTCATTTTTTGCTGAAGTCACACAAACCCGGTAAAAGAGAGGAAATTATTCACTTGCACACAGCCAACATCCGATGATGCCAGAAAGATAATCATGCCCAAATCCCTGCAATGACGCCAAAATCCATCACCATTTCCTGTTTTAGGCATGTGGCCAACACAATAAGTACATAATAGCATTCCAGTGTTTCCCTGTAGATATGTTCTTTGGCAGTGCAAAATGCCCCCTGAAACTGAATTTAGATATGACACAAACTCTCCATTCAAAGCAATAATAATGAAATCCAATGGCAGGAAAACCACGTGGTAATAAAGTTCTCCTGTAAAACTACAACAGTGAGCCAGGAATTGAAGCAATGGCAGCTCAAAACACTAATCTGTGATGTTATCGGGGACACAGATGCAGAGGCCTCCTTCCTGATAATGACTATAGCATGCAGGCTCATTCTCTTGTTTACGCGTTTTCACAGCCACTTAAAGCCTGCCTCACATGACATGATAGAAGCGCGATAATAACCTGATATCAGATAGACAGGAGGGAAATGAGTTTCATGGATGAGAGGTTGTGGTCCCAGGTATAGCGGCAGAGAACAGGGTGACCGTACATGTAAGAAGTGGTAAATTCATCATTTGACCTCCACTGACCTTGTGAGACAACAGGGCCTTTTGTTCGATTCACTGCTTTGAAAGAACACTGTGTGCCACCATCTCACTCCAACATAATATTATCAACTCTCATTTTGACGTTTTCTTGTGCAGCTGCCATGTTTTCAGTGAAACCTATGAGGTGTTTATTTCATGTTTTGTTATTATTTAAATGACTGTATATTTTGTTTCTGATTGCGGTTGCATTTGTACAGAATGTTTTTTATCCACAAAAGAGTTTTTTCCCCTTTAGATGATGTTGTTTTGTTGATTGTATATGGTAGGTTTATTTGTCTGTTATTTGAAATATAACCAGGGCTTTATATTAACACAAGCCAACCTGCCAAATGCTGGTGATTTCCATTTTGGATGGTAACACCGTGACTTTCACTATAGGCACTTTGTCCAATTGATATTTATACAGATGTTTAAACTAGCAGTCTGATATGTAACTATTTTTTATGGAGCCCTAATTGAAACATGTAATTTGGATTAGAATTTCAGACATGATAATCAACAAGCTTTTTTAAATGTCTAATCCAAAGTGCCTTCTAAAAGGGTTCCTACTGTAACTGTCTGTCCATTGTCACTTTTAATTATTTGTATATATATAAATCTTTTAAGTGTGTAAACAATGGCTAGTGAAAATCATAAATGTCCCAATGGCCAGTGAACAGAACCTAAAGTCATAATAGATCAGGGAAAGAATACACTGAAACACGTTTTGTGATGGTGTTGTTAAGTTTTTTTTTTTGCTTTAACCTACACATTTTAGGGTTAGGGTATCAATATGAAATAGTCCATGAAAGTTGAAACACTTTCTTGTTGTACTGACCTACCTATGTAAATTGAGACAGCTTTTGAATGTCAATGTCAATGTACGTTTTCAAAGATGGCTTGGCAGAGGTTGACATTTCAAAATGTTTCAAATGTGTTGTTTCTTTTTTTCTTGGCTTGTTTGTTAGCAAGATGACTCAAAAAGTAGGCTAATGTTTGTATTTGGCTGTGTGCTGCAGCAGTATTCGGAAAGGTCAGCAATGGGACAAGCAGGAATTTATTAATTTTAGGTGCAGATCAAAGAATTAGTTTACAGAATTTCAAATGTGACAAAGAGCTATTCGCATCTCTAAACAATACAAAAAGATTCAAAGCATAGAAAAATAAATTGCCAACAATTTGTCCAGCCTTGCCCAAGCTGAAAACCATTTTACAAATGGTGCACTACTCCTACTCGCATTCTTTTATATACAGTTCTTCTCTTTTCACACAAAATTACACCTTGTAGTGTGCAACAAAGAGATAACTATTTGATGCAAAGGTTAAAACCCCTCTCTGCAAGTAATGACTTAATGAGGTATATGAGAAAGAGAGCGACGTTGTATTGAGGCTACCATTATGAAGTCTGATGAGAAATGCATTAGGAGCCCAAGAAATCAAACAGTACATGTTCTGTGTCATTTGCTTTGATCAGGTGAGATGACAGTGTGGGAGTTAATGCCAGATTTCTTTTCTGTTTGTTTCACAGCTTGATTTTTACTGCTGCTTAGATAATATTGGGTTAATACTTTGAGAAGTGGAATATGTCAGATAAGTATTTTGCTGGTGTTCTGATGGTGAAAGTGATCATGTATGCAGGCAGCACAAGTGGAAATGAGTAGGAATGTGCTATGATATATGAGTGCGTTTGATTTCAGATCCAGCACACAACAAACAGTCTGATTTATCAAATCACTTTAATAAACATCAGTAAAGACCATCTGTCGCACAGGCCACCATAATACCAAACACAAACTGGTTCTGCTGTCATTAAAGGGAACAATTCAGGGCTATGAGAAGATTATTAAGTAAATGGTTTAAGAATGGGCCCAAAACAAGCACAAGCAGTACTCAGCTCACCAATAGAAGATAATAAATTATAGGAAACATTCATTCACTCATTTTCTGACCGGAGCCTCTCCCAGTTACTACAGGCCTTGGGTATGCCCTGGACAATGGCCAGTTAGGTGCAGGGCTGACATTGAGACATACACAGACAGACAACCATTCACTATCACAACCAGTTCAATATGGACAATTTTAGATTGACCAATTCTTCTAACATGTGCATGTCTTTAAGTGGTGGGAGGAAGCCAGATCACCCGAATAGAACCCATGGTAACAACATGGGGAGGACATGCAGACAGCACCCAGCAAGATTTTAGTCAGCTGGCCCGAGGATCGAACCCACAGTCTCTTTGTTGGGAGGCTCCCGAGCCCCAGAACAACTGCACTTACTATATTTCCTGATGCTACGCTCTTGGAACAAGCATTATGTTCTTCCAATGTACATCAACAGTGTGTTTTTCCAGCTTAATTATATTCTTTGTTGGATAGAGTATCATGACACTGACACGTTTCAAAATTAAACTCCTCACTAGATGAAAAAAATATTGTTTTTTAATGAGTAAATTATATCTACAGCTTCATCTCATATTACACTGCTATTTCCCTCTCGCCCAACAGCAGCAGACATTATCACTCAGAGAAGGATTTCAAATTTCCACTGTGCTTCTAAGCTTGAGGAGGTCCAATCATAAAGTAATTGTCTAAATGTCACCGATTTGTGTTTTGCTGCTGGATAAAAGCACCTTCCGTAATTAGCTCCCTTGTGTTATAAAGCGCCTCACAGGTAACTTCATGAAAACCAACCTTGAGCTATCACAGCAATGACTCCTGTTCAACACTGCAGAGCACACTATTGAGCAACTATAATGAGTGCATCTGCAGAAAATTCTCAATATCCCATTATGAGGCTATGGGGAGCAAGGGACAATGCCAAGATACAAGTATCTAGAAAAGACACAGAAAGAGGAAAAATGGGCACTCGTATCTGTGCTCAAGACTAAAATTCTGATTACTAAAAAAAATAAATATTCATAGTACCTAGTCTTCATTGAAAACGGATTAATTAATTGTGTGAGCTAGGGAAAATGCTAATCAATTACTTGTGACTTCTGTGGCCAAGAGACCCTCTGTATTTGACAATTTTCTTTAAGTCCTACCTGAAAAATGTTCTTGATTTGTCAGTCCACAGCAACATGATGGCTAAATCATAACGAGATAGAGGAAAACTGGTGAGGCGTATACCACATTAAGTTTAACTAGACGCAGGCTGTCGTAAACGACAGCAAATGTATATCGGCGAAACGCCCCATGCGTCTGCGTCAACTGCTATAACACCGACTGCCTTATGGCGGAGGAGGTGGTGGAAG
>JAVQJW010085070.1:0-11788 GCA_036025195.1 Hypseleotris klunzingeri
ATTACTATTCATCGCAGATGTACCCAAATCGATACAGTTCGGCGTCCTTATAGGGTCTAAGTATCTGCAAAGTTTCAAAGGGATCCGGCATTTCGTTTTTGAGTTATCGCGGTCACACGGCCAATCTGCGGACGGACATGAAACCATAATATCGCCGCCGATATAATTAGTTGAATGGGTTATGTTATTTTTCATATTTTTGTATTGTACATTGTCTTTAATTGTTCACTTGAGATAAAAGAGATAAAAGAAAGAAACTGAGTCACTGGGATGAAAAAAAGCATTAAAAACTTCTTTTTGCACATTTGTATTTCTTTTCTTAAGCTATAAAAATACAAGTGAAGAGGGAAAACTCAGGTATTCACACATTTTGTGGTGAATGACAAGTTGTTTCTTCAAGCAAGATGAAATTTGGCTTTTAAAATTAGTGAAGACGGGTCATTTTGACCCGGAGGACACGGGGTGTATGCAGAAAATGAGGACAACAGGAGGGTTAAAATGTTACTTTTAAAGATATTTCTTTAGTCACACCTGTTTTTCATAATAAAAACAAGAACATTTTTAACCATATCACTCTGTTAGACCATGTTATTATTGCGATGTTTAGATTTTTTAAATATGGACATTGCGATATCAATAATTCGGGATACATTGTGCACCCCTAGTGTCTGTTGTTTCTTCTTACATGGTGTGTATGTCTCAGTTTGAAGTGCATTAGGGAAAAGCTTTCTCACAATGGCACCATCATCCTCCCCTCTGTCCAACCAGCGACCACAAGGAAAGCGAAGTTTCTGTCCCAACGACTGGGCATCAATGTCCACCCAGTCAAGAAACCAGCCAGCTGATCCTCCTCCTAAACCCAAGTATGTATAATAATATAATAATAATAATAATCTATTAATGTATAATACAGAATACATAGACAGAGACTGTACTATACCACAATTGTCATGTCCAACGCTGATCTTCTTAAGGGGTCCAAGATCCACAGCTTCCACAGTGAATTCATCAATCATGCCACGCTCAAACTTATTTTTATGAGTTTTTGATGCCTTCAGGTTAATTATTCCTGTATATCCAAATACGCATGGCAGAAATGTGAGTATTTTTTAATTCTTCACAAAGTACTAATACTATACTAAATAAATACCTGTGTCATCTTTGGTGCCATGCAATATCATAAAGATATTTGCATCAGTTCCTGCATACTTTTTGTCACCAGTTTTTATTCTGACTGTGTAGGTGGTTGACATGGCTATTAAAACATGTTTAAGTTCAATTAAAGTTAATAAGCTACTTTTCATTTGTCTAATCATAGTGACATTTTGAATAATGTGTAAGTTTTCCATTCCTCTTACCCTTCTGCTCTAGGCCCAGAGTTGCTTCTGAGTCCTCCTCTTCATCATCATCCCCTCTTTTCATAAAAGCCTCATCCACAGGAACAAGCTCTCGAGCAAGCTGCCCATCATCTTCATCAACTGCTAGCCAACGTTTACAAGGAAAAAAGTACCTAATATACAACAACATGTTTGGGGTAAATATGGTATATAATATAAGTAAATACTAAAATGGCAAATTATATCTACTTGGTTTCTTGATATTTTATACTCCACATATGAACGCACACCAGGTGAATCTGAAATTAAAACTATGCCAGGTTAAATTAGGACTAAACCAAGACAAGTCCAGAATCTTGCTACGGACTCCTGAGTACCACTATAAAAGGCCCACTTACCACCACTAGTACCACAGCTTGAGCCATTAGCCAGTAAATGTTACAGTACTATTTAATACCACTAGATGGCGATGTATAAACAATAATTGTTTATTATTGTGGAAAAAATATTTTTTTAATTCATTCAACAGCACATTTGAGGAAATGATTAGAAATCTATATTTATATTTAATACTTAGTACTAATTTACAAATAAAATGTATTTGATACATTTAAGTGATTCATAAACATACATAACTTATTAACTTACGTAGTGTCATCTTTGTTGTCAACTATTTCCACCCTGTCCAGAAACCAGCCTGCACTGGCCTGACTGTTGTCATGTCTTATTCTCAGTTTCTTCAGGATGCCCATGTCCACAGCTGTGATGATGAAAACATCCTCCTGAGGGATAAACATAGTAAGAGATTGTAAAAGTCTGCTGAACTATACAAAAAAAACAAACTAATGCACTAAATACCCTTGTTTTATGGTAATGTTTTTACCTGGCCTCTTTCAAATTTATTCAGATGATTGGATTTCCTAAGGTGCCGTTCCCCGGTGTCACCAATCTCTCCATAGATGTTGATGTAAACTCTGGCATCGGTCCCAGCCCCCCAAACATTTCCAGTGAAAACGTGCACTTCATAAACATTCACTAAGGATCATTAATACACAAGTCAGTGTGCATAATCAGTTATGTTTTTTGCTGATACAATGGGGAAATAGGTCCTATGCTTTGCTCACCCTCAAGATCTTCATTCTCCTCTGCCAACAGCTCAACCACTATCTCCCCATCCTCCTCATCACGGGCGAGCCAGCGGTTACACACAAAACTGAAGGTCTCCACCACTTCCTGCATCATCTCAACAATCTCCACTTCATCCTCTTCTTTCTTCTTCTTTTTCTTGTCTTTCTTTTTATCTTTTTTTGGCTCTTCCTTTTTGATCGCCACCTGCACCAGGCCCATGGTTAAACGTCTTATGTCCACTGTCTCCAGAAACCAGCCGTCTCCAATTCCTTTTCCATCATGGAAAATACGGATCTTGTAGATTTTACCCACATCCAAAGCCTCAATCTGATCAGAAGTGAAATTGTATTATTTTTGTAGTCTCTTAAATGAAATGACCTCCTGAGACTTAATATTGATATTAAAAGCAACCTTAAAGATCTCTGTTGTGCCTCGTTCAAAGTTGTTTGAGCGGCTCTTTAGAGGGAGAATATCTGTTTTCCCTTCGTCTCCATAGATTTGACAGAAGACATTTGCATTAGTTCCTCCTGCTCGTAGATCTCCTGTTACTACGGTAACTTCATAGTTGATTACTGTTAGAGAGCAAAACAAAGGGTCTTCATCCACATGACTGGATAGGAATTAATTTGACAGCAAAGAGCATTACATTTTTCAATCTCTAGAACCTCACTGGGGTAGATTTCTACCTCCACTTTGCCATCAGCTTCATCTTTACAGAGCCACCTGTGGCTTGGAAACATATACTCCAGTCCATGAACAGGCACCAAGATCTGCACACTGTCCAAAAACCAGCCAGCACGAAGGCCCTCATTGGTGTGACCAATCAAGAGACGGTTGATCTACAAGAAAGTAAAAAAAATTAGAATACATAACATACTTTTTTTTTATTAAAAAAAATACACTTTATGTGCAGTGAACAAGAAAATAACTTGCCTTTCCAATGTCAGATGTTTCTAAAGTAAAGATGTCAGTTCGAGCAGTCTCAAAGTAGTTTCTTAGGTCATTGTCAGAACAAGCCAACAGGACTTTGTCACTGTCACCCTTCTCGCCGTACAGCTTGACAAAAACTCTGGAGTCAGAGCTGGCTCCATTCACACTACCTGTCTTGATTGCTATGTGGTAGCTGACATCTACAAAATATGCATTGCATTTCATTCATGTTTAATTTATCAAGTTGTGTTTTTGACACTTAAAAAATGGCTTCCTTCTACTCACTAAATAGTCGTACGCCGTCTCCTGCAGGAACTAACTCTCTGACAATCTGTCCATCATCCTCATTTTGGTCTAACCATCTAAAAAATAATATAATACATCAGTCTAAAAAAAAGTCAACAACAACATAATTATAATTATTAAATCTATGTTAAATGATTAGATTCTTGCATTCACCTTTTCACACAGTCACACACAGGTAATTAGGTTGAAAGTCAAACAAACACACAGATGAGAATAGCCTCTTTAGAGAGGTAATACAGCACCTCAATCTTGCGGTTTGGGTCCAGTTACTTGATGAGTGTGCTGGCTGACCACTGTGCATTTAGTCCCTATTTGTAACGGCAAGCTCATTGATCAACTTACTAACTTCTTAAACACATGCCAATGGAGAACTAGTGGGATGAACTCATTTACAACACTTATAGGACATTAATCGAAGTAAAGACCACATTGTTGGTGTCTTTAGGAAAGGCCTAACAAACAGTTTTTTCATGTCATAATTGTTGTTACTTACCTGTAACAAGGAAACTCAATAGCCAAAGACTCGGGCTGGCCTTCCTCTCTGACCATCACTTTATCAAGGAACCAGCCACAGCCCCCTCCGCGCCCGTCGTGACCCACACGCACCCTGCACACCTGGCCCAAGGTCACTGACTCAATGAGAAATTCGTCATGCTAGGAAATAAAGAATAGCACTTCAATATGATGCCGCTATCTCTACATTATAGAAAAAAATCAATGTCAAAGTATAAACATACATTTCCTTTCTCAAACTTGTTGACATTATTTTTGCTCATAATCATCAGTCGTTCTCCTGTGTCTCCCAGATCACCGATTATATTTAGGAAAACAGTGGCATCTGTCCCACTACCACTGACGGTGCCGGTACAGATAGTGACACGATACTTAATCACTAGAAAAGGACAAATTATTATGATTACTGCTTGTGTCTATGAATTTGAAGTCAACAGTAAAAACTTATGGGTGAAACTCACAGGGCAGTGGCTCCTCAATGGGAGCTCCAGTCGCCGGCAGCTCTCTCACTATCTCATTGTCATCCTCATTAATGTCCAGCCAGCGGCCACATTCAAATGAATATTTCTCTATAGTCAGGGTCTTTAGCAGAGTCACCTGCACAAAGAGCCAGCACAGAGATTATATATGAGCGTCCACAAGGGAGACTGAGGTCAATATTCTACAGGGGAGACAACTCAGAAGTGACACATTAAAGCAGATTCAAGAGCACATCAGACTGACAAGGTAAAAAGTCTAACCTTAGCTAAATGCCACCCAGCAAATGGATTTCTCTTCTCGTGCCAGATACGCAGTTTTCTTAATCTACCAATGTCAGGCATTTCTATCTAGAGTGAGGCCAAAATGTGTTTGTGGTAAGAGTGGAGTACTTGACATTGAAGCTTACAATAGGAGCGTTTTCAGATTTCTTTTTGATACCTACGATAAATTTATCGACCTGTCCCTGTTCAAAACTGTCCGAGTTGTTTTCTAGTTTGATTTCATCTGATTTTCCATTCTCTCCATAGATCTGCAGAAAAACCTGAGCGTCTGTTCCTGCTCCCTTCACATCTGATGTCCAAATCCAAAGGGACCAAGGGTACTCTAGAGAGAAACATCAGCTTGTTACTAAAACCACACGCTGTAAAACATTTACATATTCAAATATGTCAACATACTTTTAATTTTCTTTTGTCTGAGTGACACCATCTCATACAACTCTCTTTCAATCAGTCCATCTCCTTCATCTTCATCCAGCCACATTCCACATGGAAATGTCTGTTCGATGCCTGTGAATGGACAGTACACTACAACCTGGAAACAAGGTGCTTTGTTGGTAAACAGTAATAACATAATTGCTCTGATTGTATATGGAAATGCTAATACCTTTTGACAGTACCATCCTGCACCCACAGCTGCATTGTCATGTCCAATGGTGACTCTGCTGAGTGGACTGATGAGCTCACAAATCTCCACATTGAAAACGTCAATGAGAGCACGCTCAAAAGCACCGCCCTCCAAGAAGATTTTGCCGCTGTTTTTTATTCCCTTGGCGCCATGCATTACCAAGTGTATTTTAGAGTTGGTGCCTGCACCTCTTACATCTCCAGTCATCACCTGAACATTGTAAACAATCCCTGTAAAAAAAATGTTTTTAAACTTCAGCATAAAGCTTGTATCACCATTTTGTTTTGTTTTTTACTTTGAAATACACTATAGTTCCTCACCCATGGGCTGTATTGATCCCACCAACACATCCCTTTGTATTTTGCCGTCATCTTCATCCATTGCAAACCAGCGATTAACAGGAAACTCATACACTTCTTTATTTCCCATGTCATCAATCCCAACCTAGACAAGCACAGAAAAGTTATGCTACGTTGTTTATGAACATGACATACTGGATAGAAATGGAAATGAAATGTTTGATGTAGTTGACAAGCAGGTCTACCTTGTCCAGAAACCATCCCGCTGATGAACCTTTGTTGTTATGGCCAATAGTTATTTTCCTCAGTCTTCCTAGGTTGGGAGCTTCTATTGTGAACTTGTCTTCAGAACCACGTTCAAAATTGTCTTTGTCGCTGTCCAGTCGTCTCTCACCTTTCACAAAACATAGTTTCTTTGAAATTATAGTCAGGCGGATAGGTTCTAACCTTACAGTATGCATTAAAAAAAGATTGTCACCTGTATCTCCATTCTCTCCAAATATATTTAAGAAGACATCTGCATCAGTTCCACTGCCTTTCATGTCAGCAGTGAACACACTTACGATGTATTTATTCACTAGAAAACAGAAAGGAATATAATATTTTATGATAATACACAATAATTAAATGAAATACAAAAATGATTATGATGATGAAATTGTTCATCTTCATGTTGTTTATCTTGACACTGACTAATTCAAAACATTATAATTATAAAATGACAGAAATATATCACATTACCTATAGATTAACCCTTGTGCTGTACTCACAGATCTAAATCTTTGGTTTTCATAAGGTACATACTAGAGAGAGACAATTTCTTAATCATTTTAAGTGGATACCATACTCAAAATATGGATTTGGCATACTAGTGCGGGATGATATTCAAATTTGATCAGAATTTTAAATGCTACAATGAGCAAACCAACCTTTGTTGTTATTAGCTAATACAAGCTAAACACAAGCTTAAACTATACCCACGCTGTCGTAAACGACAGCAAATGTATGTCGGCGAAACGCCCCATCTGTCTGCATCAAAAGCTATAACACCGATGGCCTTCTTGATCGGAGATTGCATTTGAGGAATTATTAGGCCCGCCCCAAACCATGAGAAATTTGGGTTAAAATGACTTGCCCAGGGACACAACAATGATTATAAACTCGAACCGGCAATTCTCCGGTTCCAGGTCGAATGCTTACCCACTGCGCCATTGCTGCTCGATTTGTATTGATGTTTGTGAAGAATTTCCCTAATACTACATTCTTCAGTCAGTCCCTAGGTGGCACTGTTGAGGTAACTGGCATCATATTAATTAATAAAGTGGTGGGGGGTGATGTGTTGTTTCTGGTTTGGGCCAAATTGGGCAAAGTATGTGCAAGTTAGAGGCTGTCAAATACTGTATTTCTGACTCCCCAGATTCAATCAAATATGGCCGACTTCCTGTTTGTCGTAGGGCGGGGCCATTATTATATTTTATGTTCAGCACGATGTGGAGAATCACTGTACCAAGTTTCATTGCTCATAATTTTCATAAGTTTCAAGGCGGTGAAACCAGTTTTGCTTTATAGAGACAGAAATACTAAAGAGATTCAACAGGACAGGCTATGAGGAGGATCTTAACTTTATTATTCAACCTGGTCTAGTCTGTGGTCTGGTCCTGGTTTTATTAGACTTGGTCTAGTTCTGGTTTAGTCCTGACCCTGTCACTCTTCTTGAGCTGTCAGAGGCCGTTCTCTGTAGTCCTGGTTTAGATCTGGTTTAGTCTTGTGTATAGTCCTGGTTCAGTCCTGGTTTGGACCTGGTTTAGTTCTGTCTCTGGGTCTGTGACAGCTGAGAGACGCCGCCCAGGAGCGAGCAAAATCAGTTTAATCTGCTGTTTGAAGCAATTGTTTTTCAAATGTACAGGTGTCCAATTAGACATGATAGACGCGGGTTTTTTTTGCTTCTAGGGTGTCCGATGTGAATGCAGCTTTACTGTGGATCTCTCATATGTGTGTGTTTGTTTGGTTGTTTTCATACAGAGCCTACATTTGGGGACGTCCATGGGGTTGAGACTGCCCAGCAGGTCCCTGACAAATAGGTTATCTCCCTCCTCTCGGCTCAGCCAGTTGTTGCAGGCAAAGTAGAAGCGAAGATGAGGTCTGTGCATGTCAGTCACTACCACTCTGTCCAAGAACCAGCTGGCGTTCATCCCCGTGTTGTCATGCTCAATCCTGTGGAGGTATACATCACACCCAGAACCCATTTGTCACATCTACACACCCAGAACCCATGCATATCACATCCACACACCCAGAACCCATGCATATCACATCCACACACACACACCTAGAACCCATTTATATAACATCCACACACCTAAGCGCTTTTTCCACTAGGCCGGTACGGGATGGAACGGGACAGTTTGGCTGTTTCCTGTTACGGTCTGGTTTGGTCCCGCTGCGTGAATAAAACCTGTAATTTATAGTTTAGATTATACTAAACACACACCAGGGTTCGATATTATAAAGCAAGTGTTTAGAGTGTGATACATTGGCACTGGGCTGAGAATTTAATGCTCCTTACGCATCTCACTTACGTGTGTCAGTGAGATAGGGGAGCAAGTATGTGATATGGTTGGAGCAGCTTTCCCGGGAAAAATCTGAAGACTCTAAAATGACATATCTGCCTTCTACTATGTTCCTTGACTGTGATTGTGAAGGACAGCTTTGGCTTTTCTGTCATTTCATTTCGTGAGTGGCCGTAGGAGGAGGAGGAAGAGACCGGAGCATAGCGTAACTTTCAGCCGATAGGGACGCATCTCAGAACGGACTCCGCTCTCCGCTCGGGGAGAGGCTTCAGTTTAGTTGTAGATGAAAAAGCACTGTCATTACACAAAAATCTAATTCTGGGGAGCAGTGAAAGCAGCCGGGGGTGGCTGGGAACAAACAGCCAAGTGCGAGAAGCCTTTAGTGGGGCATGTCTCCCTTCTTTCCCAGCTGACTCCGCGTAGCTCGTGCCTCGTGAAACACGTGTACATAAAGTCCTGTGCCTTCAAATAAAGATGGCCATCATATATGATTGAGTAAAAGAGGAAAAGTTATTATATTGTGAGAGGGACACACAAAACAGCCTGGTGCAAAAGCTCCGCTCTGGGAGAGACACAGGCTGACACACACGTGGGGGGTGGGGGGCTTGAAGCCTACTGTAGTGTGGTGGGAACAGGTCTATGAGTGTGTAAAATAAATGAGTGATTATATTCACATCATATTTATTTATAAATGATAGATAAAGGAGTTTGATGAGATGTATTACATGACTTTTTTTTTCTGTGAAGAACCCAGAGAGGGTTATTTGATCTTGGAAAGGGTTATTAATATTTGGTTATGTGTGGCTTTCTGGAAAACAATAAATGTTTACATTTAGGCACCCCTGCGATCGTCACACGTTTTCTGTTACAAACTGACCCTGGCTCCCCATCAGAAAAGCGAAAAGTTATATGGCCCTCACTGGAAAAAGTTTGGGGACCCCTGCTTTATACTGTAATTGTATTAATTTGTATATTGTAACATGCATGATGTCAGTGTTTACGTAGCAGACACTGTTCTCGGGGTCCGAGGAGTATGGAAACACATGCGTCTTTGGAGAGAACACTTCTCACAGAACCGTCCTGTCCCGTCCCGTTCTCTTGCAGCATATCACATCTACACACCCAGAACCCATTTATATCACATCCTTATACCCAGAACCCATTCATATCACATCCACACACCCAGAACCCATTTATATCACATCCACACACCCAGAGCCCATTTATATGTTACATCCATATGAAATGTGTGGCTGTGGCTTCACTTGTCCACTTAGTCATAGTATGTTATTTTATTTATTATAATTAATTTATGTTAACTGCATGCTGAAGGTTGGAGTATTTCGAAGTCTAGAAATTATGTACTATATTTTCTTAATGAATAAAAATTATAGTCTGATCCTGTTCTTTGATATATAGTAGGTAATCTGTAATATTTATTATTTTTTCTAAATCCCGCCCCTGTCCCATCGGCCAATATACATTTTAATTAGACGCCGAGTTTTGTCGGCCAATAGCATTAAGGTTTTCAGAAAACTTTCAGAAAAACAAAGCTGTCAATGAAATGCCACAGTATGCCAGTAAACTACTTTTCAAAGTTGGAGAGATCTTTGTGTTCTAAAAAGATTATTTAAAGCCAAAGCACGAACAGGTAAGAATCTGAATTCAGTAAAACATGAATAATGTATTGGGATGATTTGTAATAGCAGAAAATGTAGCCTAATCAATGTAGTATCTCGGCAAGCACTAGCACTATTTGACATAATATATAAAAAAAAATATTACTATTACATCAATCCTACAACGTTGACTCATATAAAATATAAATAAAAAGGTGTGACTTCAGAGGTACGTTGCGGAAGCAAGGGGAGGGAGCTAGAGGTGTAAAATAATTTTGTCTCACTGCTGGGCCAATTGGGCATGAACTCCGAATTTCTGCTTAAAGATGATGGTCTCATAGGAAAACACCATCTTAAAGATCATAATTCACCTGGTTTAATGTCGTCCAGTAGCCTACCTGAGTTTTGTTAAAGGACCAACATTGTGTGTTTTAATGCGGAAAACATCAGTCTTATTCTTCTCGAAAGCTGTCCGACTTCTGCAAATACCAGAAACAAGCAATTAACAAACTGTGTGACAAGCCACCCAATGATGCATTGTACTGCTGTATTTAATACCATTAGGTAACATTAACTACTTGCCTTATCTGATGAATAAACCCACCAGGGCCCACCCTTTTTAATGGTTCATCAACACCCAACTCATTCTTACTTTAATAAAGTGATACAGCCCATATAAACAATTTATACTGTTAAATTGTATTCTCGAAAAGACAAAACATACATGCAAACTTTGGAATTCATGTGAGTACATTCTAAATGTTCACAGTGAATTTCCAAAGAGTAGCATTATTTATCTGCCTCTGCCATACTGCCGGGGCAAATATGCTGCGGTACCTGTATCATGCTATAAAATATTAATTAGTAATTACATAATACAGGTGGACCATATCTGAGTAAGGCGAAACTCCTTTAACCTGATTTCCATTTAAGATTTCTTCATCTTAACAACATTTCCCTGCCCGTAAGCATAAAGATAACATGGCATGGTAACGTTGCTTCAAGTTAAAGGTAGAATGGACGTTGTTTCTTATAACATTTTTTGCTAAATTTAGGGAAAATAAGTTTACTGCCCCTTAGGACATGAATAAATTAATGTTTTGAAAAACTAATTTTAATAAATGTCAGCTGTAAAAGCTGTGGGGCATCCACCAATCATTTACGCCACCATCGCGTGTTTTCTTGGCTAAATTAACGTTCTATCATTTTATTGTTCTTTGATTTGCTCCATACTCCGAGTTTACATAAGAACTGCCGCTCAGTAGGGCTACTGCCGCTAAGCTAACACCGGTGCTAACTCGCATGACTCGCAGCCGTGATACATGCTCGCAGCCTACAGTCTCTGGCTGAGTGGAAGGCTGAATGTTCTATCTGCAAAAGGAATACTATTTTCAAAATGTCTATGAAAAGGAGAAGAGGGGAAAGAAAAAGGAGTAAAACTAAAGTTGTTATTGGTGAAGTTATTGGGGATAAGTGCTGGAGACAGAAAATACTTGAGATTGTGATGGTCAGACTGAGGGGCGCTCGACTCGTCTTTGACAGAGACTGTTCTCAAACTAGAAACGACCAATTTGGTTGTATATTCAGGTCAAGAAATACGTCTTATATTGTCGTATTTCAAAACAGCCCAAACTGAATACGGCCTCTGATTGGCTGCGGGAGTCACTCAATCACAATGACATGATCAGAGTTTGATGCCC
>JAVQJW010085778.1:0-10712 GCA_036025195.1 Hypseleotris klunzingeri
CCTGAAAAATGTGAAAAAATGACTTAGGTGTCGATTTTTTTGTTTTAACAATTCCATTTGACAATAACTGGGAGTTGATTCACTGTCATCAACCATCAAGTGTCTTTAATAGTTTGATCCATGTTTTAATTCATTTCTGGGATTGGTCGTGGTTTAAATCCAGTTGGAGCACCATACAGTTAATCAGTGATTTGGTTGTACATCATTTTGGATGGCAGGCTGGTCCAGCTTAGAGTGTATTTCGATGTAAAATCAGCATGATCCAGTCAGTATCCAGTAACTTCACACAGTCATAGAAGAGCAGTGGACCCACATTCTACAGGCCACAGTCAACTCAATGTGAAGGAGATGTGTTACTGTGTGAGGCAAATGGTGGTCACAGCACACACTGACTGGTTTTCTGACCCCTACAATAAAACTGTACATTTTCGAGTGGTCAATTATTGTGGCCTGCCTAAGGCACACCTGTGCAATAATCATGCTGTCTAATCAGCATCTTGATATGCCACACCTGTGAAGGGGGTAGATTATCTCAGCAAAGGTAAAGTGCTCACTAACAGATTTAGACATATTTGTCAACAATATTTAAGAGAAATATGTTTCAGATCTTTGAGTAGTTGCTGGCGGAGCTGTGGTAACAAGTAACAGCAGATGATGAGCTTGTGAAGGCCACAGCAGCAGCTGGCTTCTGGATTCCCCCACACATGAGTCCATCAGGACAGGAGGCTCCATACTGGCCTCATACATGAGGGCAAACCAGGGCCTCCCCCTGCTCTGTCCCAGTCCCTGTTGGTGGACACTTCAGCTCCGGCATATATGTAAAAACTAAATAAAGTGTTAATGTGAAACATTCAAGTCCACCAATAAAAGTTAAAACTACAGTTACCTCTTATTTTCTTTTTAGATGATGCCACTTTTTGGTTGTTTGCACAACATTTGGGGGTGTTGGTACATTCATTTGCTTTATTATTTCTCTAAAGAGATCATAAATAAGCATTTATGTGCAAGACCAAAATCAATGATTTGGCATGAGATGAAGCAAGTGCAGTGCACACATTGCTTGTGTTTAGCATTTACTTAATTTGCTCTTTCAGTTAAAGATGCCTTTAAAAGGTGCATTCTTAGCACTTTTTGTAAAGTGTTGAATTGGACAGAAAAGTGAGGATGTAGATCTGGGTCATCCCATTGTTCCCATGGCCCATTGGTCCCATGTTGGTTAGAAATGTGGGAATATTGGGCTGTGGGACCAATGGGCTTTATTTTGAAAATTATTTTAGAAATGTGGGAATATTGAGCTGTGGGACCAATGGGCCTAATTTTGAAAAAAAAATGTTAGAAATGTGGGACCAATGGGCTGTGGGACCAATGGGCCGTGGGACCAATAGTATGCTCCCAAGGCTTCTGACATAGCAAGATACACACCAAGATATTACATTGTTACAACTCACTAAAAATCTTTGTTTCCTATTACACACAACAATGTCAGAATAACGAGATAAGTTGTTATATTAAAAACTAATTACAAAATGAAGTTAGAATTACTCATTTCACTCATTTGGCATATAGCCTTTTACAGTGCATCTTATAGCGTCTTCAATTTGTAGTTAACAACAGAACATGTCAAATCTACAGACAGCAGTGTTTTACTCACTTTTTAGCCCAGACCACATTTTTGGGAAAGGAGTAGCATTTTGGGACTTTTTGTTATAATTCCTAACAGTAAAATCTCCCTTATTCCAACCCTCACCGCTCCAGTGCAAACATGGTTTATCTGACTGTTATCACTTTCCTCCACTATTCCTCCTCCTCCTCTTCATTAAGCTCTGTCCCACATGAATGCACAGGTTTGGGGGGTGGGCAGTGCCTGAAGCTGGTGGGATGGTGGTATCTTGGGGGCTTTTTTTACCCCTCCCCAATCTTTCACACCCCTGTCCCATGGTGAGAAGGGTGAGGGGAGTGTCCGGGGACTATAAAGATAATAAGGCACTTTTGTTTTTGCACGTTTTTAATTTTGTTTTCGGACCTTATTGTGTGCCGTGGGAGTGAGAGAGGGGAGTTGAGAAGGTTGTGTGAGAAAATCAGCCTTGATAAACATAAGATCGTACCATGGTGTTATCGGTCAGCAGCGCTATTGGGTACTGAAAACTTGTGAATTCCAGATTGTGGCATTTCCCATAAAACGTGAGAAGTAAGTTAATTTCAAGAGAGATTAGAGGGGAATAGACCTAAAAAATAAAGGAAAAATACTTAAAAAAGTTTGTAAAAAATGTGCAAGTTTCTATATTTGAAAAGTAAAATAATATATAAAGCATACTAAGGCACAAGAAACGTGTTCAATTTGTTTCTGATTGACAATATTAAGCTATTCCTAACAGACTGATATGGATAAAAGTCAAGTAAAAACTCAAGTTCCAAAAAAGTGGATTGTTACAAAATGTTAGAAAGCACTAGGAGAGCGCAGACCTCCGCCAAGGCAGCTCAGTTCCACAGATCACTCCCAAAATTGAACCACCAGGTCTTTGTGTAATGTCTAATCTTGCCTGAAAATTCCATCCAAAATAGTGCAGAATTATTTTGAACAGATGTCATTCTTTGAAAAAATCCTGGATCCAGATTATGTTTTGTATAAAAAAAACATTGAAGTTTCATCCAAGTCCGTTGACATTTTTTTTTGCGTAAAGTTGCTCACAGACAAACAGGCAGACAAGCTCTACTAAAAACATTAGATGGAAGTTAATATTGAAGTAAAAAAGTAAAAAGTATGTTGCAGTAAATCTATTCTTAGAAGTACATTTTATTAAGAAAACTCATTTTTACCCACCTCTGAGAACAATAAAAAATAGTTTTTGATAAGGGCACCAAGCCAGCATTTATTTATTTCTTAGCAAATTGAATACTATTGTGAGAACCACCCACAATGGGCCAGTGAGGGAACCACTCATTAGTTTTAGTGGATGCTACATGCAATTGACCAGAGCTATGTTTGCTTATTGGAGAGATTATTTTACCCATAATTACCAATAGTTAGCTAAACTATAGTTATTAAGTAGTTACAAATCAATTCTCTACCATCTTAGTTCTTCTGATATGAGTATAAACTAAATCTTAATCCATAATTTCATACCAATCTTTCGGAACCTATTTTGAAGATCCATATCATGTTGTATACATTTAAGGAAATTGAGGACTGAGAAAGGAAATGGTGTGTTCACTGCCAGTTTAGAAGTTCTGTTTATTCCAGAACTGATGGCACTGGGCCCCATATTGTGACCAGTATTTACCCATAAGCTCCCACAGACTGTGTTAGTGGTTTACTGGCACCAGACATAAATCTTTGAGAGAATAAAACAATCTACAGTGAACACAACAGAGCTGGAGTTTACAGATAAAATAATGGAGGGTGGTAGAGTTGGGTTGACAGCAAAACTTTACGATTTTTTTTTTCACAAGCTACATTCTCACTTAAAATACATATAATAAACAATTTATTTTCAGAATCAGAGGCTTTGTGTTTAATGATTTTTTTGGGCGCTGTTTAGACATCTTGAATTTGCAGCTTCTTCCAGAGATTGCACGGAAGCAAATCATTTTCTATGCTGATTTGATGACTAAAAACATTATTATTCTATTGATGTTTGGAGGATTCCTGGCTACGATGCTCAATAAATTAAAGTGAAATATAGCTGTGATGTAGTCGAGTTGCTGCAGATACTGAAGAACATATCATTTTGGACCTAGATCACTGCATATCATCACTGAGAAATAGATAGGTATCACTGAGAGGGATAGACAGGGGAAGACACTTAACCCACATTGCCTATGAGTAAATGTGATTGTTGGAGGAGCCATAGGCGCAGACTCGTCTCTGTCAGTGTGCCCCAGGGCAGCTGTGGTTTCACAAGTAGCTTACCACCACCAGTGTGACTGTGGAGTGAATGAATAAAGCAATAATAATTTTAAAGCGTCTTTGGGTATCTAGAAAAGCGCTATATCCGTGGTATGCATAATTATTATTTGATTAAGTGCAATGTAAATATAAATGTCTAGTGCTCAGGCCCCATACAACATCCAAAGGGTAATAGTAAGAGTGTAAACTTTGTACAAATGTTAAAAATAGCCACAATTGTCACATTTTTTTTTTGTATTAATGGCGGATATTTATATTGTAACTTTTAGCCTTTCGGGTGGACTATTGGGCTCAAGGTTTTTTTTAAGTCACATTGCATAAATTGACTACTAATCTTTCACTACATTTCCCACAATCACACACCTCCACTCCATCTCTCCTCTTCACCCCTCTTTAGTTCACTACACGTGTTTTTTCAGTGTGAGATAAGTCTGTGAGTGAGTTGACTGGGGCTGAATGAAGTGAACACACATCATTCTGGGGTTATCTGTCGTCAGTGTGGACATGTGTCAGGGGTCAGAGGTCACACAGCAGCCCGAGGGTCAGGGGTGGAGCCTGGGCCTGAGAAAGTCTTATCTGTGAATGATAACAGCGCATCGGAAGTAACAGGAGGACCCCCCCTGCTCAGCTGTCAATGCTAATTATGTAAGTCTTAATGGTAGAGTGGATTGGAGATTGTTTATCATTAGTGCCACTGGTAAATAATAGTATAAATAGTATTGCACAGATTATATTGCACATCCAGTAGAAACATGTTGGTAACATAAAATAATAATATGGTAAATTATTACACTTTGAATTTACACTTTAAATTTAAATATTACACACTAAAATAATGCAATGTGAAATATGTCAGTGGATGATTTGTTCTTGTCATATGCCAGGATACATTGAAAAGGTTATATCAGGCAGGGCATCTGGTCTAAACATCATGTCAGGAGGCAAAAAGTAAAATAAGTTAGTAATCAAGTTTTTTTATTAGGGGTTCAACTCTCCAGTACTAGCTACATAACCTTGCTCAGCAAGCTGGATTTTCACAAGGTTTGGAGTTTTCCAACCTTACGGAAATCCATCTTGTAGGCCTGCTCCAATACACTTCGACTGACTCAACTCATCTTTGCGGACCAATCATGTGGCTGCATTTGTCGTGAGTGGGCGGGCTTTAGCTTTGCCGACAACCACAAGCCTTAGCAACATGCTAAGGCTGAGAAACATAATGGATGCTGCTATAGTTTTACAAAAACATTAAAAATCACCCAGCGATAATGTATTAAATTCATTTACTAATTTAGCACTCTGAAGAGCAGAGGGCTACACATCAATCTGGCTTTTGCCAGGTTATTAGCTCCAACCAATACACTGTCAATTCCAGCAACCTCTCTCCAGTGCACCTTAAGGTTAATATAGCTATAAATATAGCTATAAAGCTAGTTGTTTGGTCAATGTTGTTGTAAAAATAATCATTGCTTTTAGGTATATCCCTCTTGAAAAGGAGGATTTTCTGGTCTTTCTTTGTCTAATTTGACTCAACTTTGATCAAAAGTCCATTGACCTCATAAACTCTGCCGTTTTAATAGTTTCCTGTATTTCTCTAGTTTAGCTTTTTACTTCCAGACTTTATACAGATTGAATAGAGATAGGATTAATCCACATAGACAGGTCACCTATGATTTAAAGCCGGGTAGACACAAAAAAAAACACAAATAAGCTGCACTATTTAAAAAAAACTATTACGCAAAACAGTACACTTTTTAAAATTATTATTCATAATGTTAGCTAACAACTAAATATTCCCACACTGGTGTTAGCTCTTCCTGTTGTAGGAGTAGTTGGTGTATGTCAAAGGTTAACCTGCCCCTGGAGGCAACAGTAAACCCAGGCTACACTATTGTCATTCAGACAGACTCCTAAGGTCAGAGGGAGTCAGCTGTTAGCACATAATATACGACCAGTGTTCATGTTAACGCTCCAAACGACTCCATATGCTAAACAGGTATCAGGATCAAGAGTAGCAATATGTCCGCCGTTTTCAAATGGTTTTGCTCATTAGCGGTGCCAGTACCCGTTATTGTGTTTTCAATTTAATATTAATTCACATTTTATTCTTCTTTAAAGCTGAATTATATATTTTAATAGTAATGATAATAATGGATTAGATTTATATTGTGCCCAATGCATTCTCAAAGCGCTTACAATTTTGAGTCCATTATTCATTCACTCCACAGTCACACTGGTGGTGGTAAGCTACTTGTGCAACCACAGCTGCCCTGGGGCACACTGACAGAGGCGTGGCTGCCAGTCTGCGCCTACGGCCCCTCCGACCACCACTGAAGACTAATCACACAACCACATTCATTCATAGGCAATGAGGGTGAAGTGTCTTGCCCAGGGACACAACGATAATATACTGTATGCGCTCCAACCATTTTAAAAGCGGGGGTCTGAGTGTTCTAAAAAATAAATTTGGAGTTATAGTAGGCCTGCATGGGACTATTTTGTTGCAGTACGACTAGTCACTACTCAAATTAGCATCAGGGCAGAGGAGGCTGTACATCATTCTATTCTTATAACACTGATGCTAACTCTGACCATATGTCCACCCCACTTCCTGCTTACTCCTTACATGTCAAGGCTGTGCGTGAAGATGATATCCGTGCACACTCCGTCATATTGGACTTGGACGGTAAATTGATGGCTCTATTCTGGAGTTCGTCAGATATGGGTGTTGTAGAGGTCAGAAAATACACATGTGTTTTATCTTCAACCATAAGATGACTTAATCAAAACATTTTTTGCGGGGGTTAATAAAAGATTGTACTGTCAGTTATAGTGATCTGGGAGGAGCGTTGAATTGTGAGTTCTTTTATGCTCTTCACTGTAATTTTACTGTAACAATGGCAAAGTGTTCAAATTAATTAAAAAAACAGTTTGCCTAATGTCATTCCCCACTCTTCTCCCTAGTTTCCTGTCAATCTACTGTCCTGTCAAATAAAGGCGGAAAGGCCAAAAAATTAAAAAAAGGTAAATAAAGAGTAGATGCACACTGAATTTGTAGTAGGGGAAAAGGATACAATAGTCACCGGTGTAAGAATAAAATACAAATTCAGCTCAAATCTGGATAAAATTGAAATTATAATCCGGGCCTAAAACAAATAAAAAATAATTTCTTTTATCGCTCACCCCTCCTCACCTAAAGCCCATAGCACATATATATATATGCAGTAGACAATGATCTAATATGAAGAAACTGTCAAAAAATACACCATGTGTCAAAAAAACATACAATTCAAGTGACATTTGTTGAAGTGAAATCAATCATTGCAGCGAGTGGCCCTTTATTTTTTGACAATGTGGCCCTCAGTGAAAAAGGTTTGGGCACCCCTGCTCTAGATCTTCCCATCCTCTACCAAGTATTGTGTAAAACCAAAAAAACGTACATGGTTTTTCAATGTCCCTCTCTTTCATGGTCCATTTGGGATTGTTGGGTCCAAAGTTTTTCTCATCAGCCTGACTTCAAAGCAGTGTTGTAATGCTTCCTACATTCTTCTAGCGTCTGCTCCTCACATCCAGGGTGTCGTCAGTGCCTTGGTCTTTTGTGTTTTAATACGTGCTGATGCAGTGACTAATGGGCGCCCTGAGTGGAGGGTGCAATTCCTGTCATTCCTCAAATTAGCAGCGCGACACACACGGGACCTCTTGAAACTTTACAGCTTTGTTCTATTTGTTCTGTCCGTATAGTGGGAAGATGTATTTTACAAAGCTGAACATGTCATACTGTATGTCCATAGTTGGTAACATGGCAAAGTGGTTAGAATTGTAGCCTCACAGAAAGAAGGTCTGGGGTTAGATCCCTGTGCCCGGTGTTAAGGGCTTTCTGTGTGGAATTTGCATGTTTCTCCTTGTGTCTAGGTAGGTTCTCTTACTCTTCCTTTTCTGCATCAAACTAAACTTTTCCTACTATAAATAAAAATTCTGATCCTGGCTAAAGATCATTTACCCACTTCGTCTGTCAGGTTGGGTGACCAGATGTCCCTATATTTAATGGGGACAGTCCCAGTTTTAAGTCCCATGTCCCGACAAATATGGGACACTGATTTGTTACTGTTTTTTACAAATCTTGTCCCAGTTGTCCCCATTTTGACCCTCAGCAACACATAATATGCTTAAAAATATTTGTCTAATAAAGTTTGTCATAACATTTATTTACCGTGTCAATCAATCGTTGAGTAAGTTAAAATGCACGTAGATTTGAGAAAAAAAAATATGTGTCCCACTTTTTGGATTTAGAAATCTGGTCACCCTACTCCAATTGCAATGAAAAGATGGGTCAAATGCAGAGGGCAAATCTTTACCTTTTGTGGTTATTAAAACTGGTGATCAAAATAAGTTATATATGAACACATTTCAGACAGGTTGGCACAGTGGTGATACCTGACACAGTCTTTGAAGTGAAGTCTACATGTCCTCCTCATGATACTAGGGGTTCTGTCTGGGTAGTTGGTAGTACCATTTTTCATGTCAAACCCATTACCTCCCTCTGTGGACTAACTGGGACATTTGTTTGAGGTGCGTTTGTTTCTCACAGTGGGACACCTGAAGGGACGCTCCTCTCCTCCTGTTCTGTCACACACCTCCTACAAATTCCACTGCATGGATACTCTAACAAATTACACACATCAAAATGCTTTGTGCTATAGGTGGTATGTTCCCAGTCTTTTACTACCCACTATGTTTTTTTCCCATCTACTTTTGTTGAGTCAACCAGCAGCCAATAGTGTAGAGTATAGGGTCGGTCCAAAGGCATGTAGCTAGAGGTGAGACAGATTAGATTTCTCTGAATTTGTCCAACTTATTAAATGAATTCATTGATAAACTATGGCTAACTAAGTTTTTAATTTATTAATTTTAGTTTAGTTAGTTAGTTTGTTTGTTAGCCAACTAGTTAGTTCCTACATTTTTTTTAATACTCTAGTCTGCTACTTTTAGACTTTGCTACTTCTTCCTTGGGGCGGACTGACAAAGATGTGGCACCCATACCACCATACCATTGTTTTTGTCACTTTTATTCCAAACTGTAAGTTAAATCCTGTAGAATTTGTGAGTATTTTTTTAAAAGAAGTTATTTATTCAGTTTTTTGTTTGTTTGTTTCTTTTAGTTTTTTAGTTTGTTAGCTAGCTAGTTAGTTTCTACATATGTTTTTATACTTTTAGACTTTTTATACCGTACCTCTGCCCTGGGGCGGACTGACAAAGATGTGGCACCCATACCACCATACCATTGTCAATTTTAGTCCAAACTGTTTGTCAAATCCTGTAGAACTTGTATGTATTCTCGATACTAACTCTCCACACGTTTCTCATAGACCACAACAACATTTGACAAACTCCTGACAGTCCCTAACAAGCCTTTTTATCTGACGTCTTATAATAGAATCAAATGTTTTTAAGTCAAACCTACATACTCCCAGTTAGAGTATATCAGCTCCCACAGTCACACAGCCTGACGTGCTTTCATTAATCTTAAACTGCCAGTTCTTTGTCCCTCTCCTCATTCATTTTCCATTGTTGGGCTGTAGACACTGATTGCCTTCATGATGCGTTAACATTCCCCGGGACACACACATGTATAGGGTCTCATGGTTCATATGTAGTTAGTATGAGATAAAGGGCAGACATTTGGTTTGATTGTACAGTTTAAATGGATGGATTTGTCATAACCTCGGTAAATACTGTAATTAAGTTTAAGTGAAAAAAAGGGGATGTAAAAATAGGTACAAAGATTACACTGTATGTAGCTCTGAAAGATGTGGGGCTTAGGCACACCCATGTTAAGAATTAAATAGTTTTAAAACGCTTGAAAATGTAAGAACAGATTAGTATATGACACAGACAGTATTGTGGAGCTCTACGGATAGTAATTTGCCACTATGTACTCTGTAACATTGCCTACGTATTAACAGACAAAACAGTGAAAAAATGACTGGAGGAGAAGATGACTGCAGTGAAATGTATTGAGCAGCATACACTCAAAAATGGCTTTACTAACCAATATATAACATTTTTTAAGTCTTAGCAAAGAATGGGATCTTCAGGTAGATGCCAGGCTTGATAGGCACTCTCAGCAACTATCATGGTCTCACAAAGATCCAATTATACCAAATTTGTGACTGCCAGTTTTATACTTCCCCCCTGCTTGTCATGATTATGGCAAAAACAAATAAATAAAAATAATTGAATTGTATACTTGGATGCAAAAATGTTGGGCAAAAGGACTTGGTGAACTTGCAGTGCACTTAATAAAGATAATTAAAGAGATATTTTGTAACTTCTTCCCTTCATTTTTTACTTTCTAGGAACCATTACTTAAACAAATCATTTCGGACTTGGTTGAGGTTAAGGGTAGCAGTACAATTTAGTGGTAAAACTGACTTTTGACACACTAGCACACGCCGCAAGTTTAAACAATGAGCTGGCCTTTCTAAACAAGACGGATTGTGCATATGGCTCTCTGTAGTGGTCATGGTCTAGACTCCAGTAGAGACTAGAGCAGGTGAGAAACTCCAGTGTTTTCCTTTCCTCCCGGTCTGAGGCGGTATCCTGTTTCCCAGTGGTAGACTTAAAGCAGTAGTAATAATATGTGTGTGTGAGAGACCATAGTAGGTAGTGTTCACAAGGTTAGAGGCAAAACACTCAAGTTAGATGGGCAATTCCTTATGATGTAATGTGAGATTTTCCATATAAGGAGTCAAATGTAGGTAGGGTGGGCAAAAATTGTAAAGTGCAGTATCAGAATTTCAAAATAAAA
>JAVQJW010085898.1:0-10582 GCA_036025195.1 Hypseleotris klunzingeri
CTGGGAATACCAGGTGCTGTAAGCATTTTGCCTTTCATACAAACTATAGTCATCTGAATTGTTGAACAACACACTTTTTACACTCAAAATCAACAGTTAAAAAAAAAAAGAGTGTTTTATAGGGGCCATAAGTGTACTTGACTGTTGCTTACAGCCATACCACCCTGAGAACGCCCACTTTTCTGGGAGTGGTCGGAGTGGGAGCTGTGTGTGAGTGTGCTCCTCAGGAGCTAACGAGGCTAGTAGCCCATTGTACTCTTTTTTTCTTGTTTGTTGGCCTTTTATTTGAGATTCTGGATTAGGTTTTTGTTTCTTCCCTCGTTTTTTCGCGTGTTTTTCCTCCTCCCAGCATTCCTGCTGAGGAGGAGTGATTTTTTGTTAACCCTCTGTTTGGACTGACCACATGGCTTTGACCCCGGACCGGATCACGACAATGGCACAGCACGCTGGACCTGCAAAAGAAGGTGGATTAATTAGAAACGAAAGCAATATGAATAAGAAACAAGTGTATGAGAAAGATTTAACGGTGGTGGTGGAGCTGGAGGGAGGTGCGGGGCTCACGCCTATGGCTCTCATTAAGGCAGTCAAAGAGCTGTGCGGGTCAGTGCTGGCCTGTAGGATGATCACGGCCACAAAGTTCGAGATGACAGTCTCCTCTGCAAGGGCCAAGGAGAAACTTTTGGACGGATTCAGAGTGGGAGAGGTAAAGGTGCATGGACGCGAGGTCACCTCGGACGAATTAGTGGTGTCTTTCCTAGGCCTTCCGGCCTACATTGAGGATGGAGAAATCCTTCAAAAATTGGAGGCCTGGGGAGTATTGGCTGTGTCTGAGGTAAGAAGGAGAATGTGGCCGGGTACAAATATTGCGGATGGGACGCGTTTCCTGAAAGTAAGGTTTAATACCAATGTCCAATCGTTGCCATACTCGGCTAGATTTATCACAGCGGGAGGGCCTGAGTTTTTTAGAGTAATTCACGATAGGCAGGTGAAGGTTTGTAGGGGGTGTCTGCAACCAGACCATATACTGAGGGACTGTCCTGACTTCTTATGCCGAAAGTGTGGAAAGCAGGGACACTACGCGCGTGAGTGTGTGGAGCCTAGGGCATCGAGGTGTGGGGAGTGCCGGCTGCTTCAGCACATGTGCGTATGTAGGGCCTCCGACCCCGTTGACCGGGAGAGGGGAGAAGACGGTGGCGGCCAAGTGGTGGAGGCCGAAACCGTGTCCTCCCCGCAAGCTGACGAACTCCCTGATTCCCTACTGCCCCAATTAGTTGTACCTGACTCGCTCCCGGACAGTGCAGAGGCGCCCGTGAAGGTGGGGGCGCAGACGGGGGAGTCTGGCCCCACTCCTGAGCGGGGGGGGGGGGCCCGCAAAGGTCTCACCCCCAAGGCCGCAGCGGTGAGGGTCGAACCCGGGAGGGGGATGGGTGCGGCGACGGTGGCGCACCTTACCCCTGAAGGGGGAGGGACAGTCCAGAGCGAGGGCTGGATCCTTAGACCCGCTGAAATCAGCAAAAGAGGGAGAGAGAAGGAGACTACCCCGGAAAAACAAACTCGCTCAGTGTCAGAATCCCGGGGTACAGGTGCCAGAGACCGTTCGCGGAGTGGACAGAGGGAGCGGACGGTGGTGCAGAATCCCCGTGCGCCTCGCTCGCACGTCCCTGTCCACTCTGAGGCGGCGAGTACGACTGGTGCTTCCGCGGCTCCTGTGAAACCCCTCATGCCCGCCGCTGAAAGCTCTGCAAATTACGCCTCAGATGAGGATCTGATGGATTTTTCATCAAGTGAGGTAGTAAAAAAGGTATCCAAGGGCGAAAGTAGAAGAAACACAAAAAAGCAGAATAAATGATGGAGCTGATGTTCATTTTTTACTGGGTTCTCTCTATGGCCTTCTCCCTAGTCTCGTATAACACGGGGGGCTCCAAAACGCTAACTAGAATGCAAGGGGCGCTTCATGTGGAAAGGTGGGACGTCCTGTGCCTTCAGGAGACGGGGTGGGAGGCCGCGCATCTGCAACGTGTGCAGGGATTGGCGGCAGGCTGTGCCGTGCACTGTGCCCTGGGCTCCGTGCACTCGCGCGGCGTAGCTGTCCTTGTAAGGCCGGGAGCGTTAGGGCAGTCCACTCTAGTGCACGCAGACTCACAGGGTAGGTTTATTGTGGTTGATTTTTGTTATCCTTTTTCTTTTCGTTTGATTAATTTGCACGCGCACAACAATGAAACACAAAGGAGGGATTTATTTATTTCTGTTTTTTCTTTTGTTAATAATGTCACGGTGATTTGTGGGGATTTTAACGTGGTGTTAAGTGGATTGGACATTGGTGTTAACAACACTTTCAGGAACGACGTCAGCAGGTCCTATCTATTAAAAGCGGCCGCAGACAACAACATGGTAGAAGCCTGGAGAAGCCTCAACTTCAAAACCAGAGCCTTCTCCAGAAGACAGGTGGTATCAGGCATACTAAAGCAATCCAGAGTAGATTTATTGTTTGTATCTGCTGCGCTCCTCTGCTTTATTTCTAGGGTAGAATATACGTGGACGGGCTGCAGTGACCACTCCCCAATGGTCTGTAACCTGGGGTTGGTAGGCACCCAGAAGAACGGAGGGCTATGGATTATGAATAATTCCCATTTGGAGGATGAAGCATTTACAGGTAAGGTGGAAAATTTTCTTAATTGTCTTGAATATGAAATTGATTTTGTGGACGACCTGGTGGATTGGTGGGACAGGGCAAAGATAAGACTGAAAAAACTAGCAATTAATTTTGCAAAAAATAAAAGGTGGCAGGAAAAAAGAGCAGAAGTAAGTATTAGGGAAAGGCTAAGGGTCATTTCAAGCTGTGCGTCCGCACAGGGAGGTCCTGTTAACCCGGAGTTTCTTGAGTTGAAAGCCAGACTAGACAGCATAGAAGTAGGTAAGTGCAAGGGGGCAATGCTAAGAGCTAAAGCGCGTTATGTAGTGGAAGGAGAGCGCTCCACGGCTTTCTTCTTAGGCTTAGAAAAGCAAAAACAAGGTAAGGTTTTCATTAGTGAGATTAAAGATAAGACAGGTAAAGTAGTCAGAGAACAGGTAAGCATCTTAAAAACAGTTCAGTCCTTTTACGAAGAGCTTTTCTCCAGCGAGGGCTGCACTGAGAACTGCGTGTTGCAGGCGCTTAGTGCGTTAGACGCACGACTCAGTACAGAAGAGATAGAAAGCTGTGAGGGAGCAGTAACGTTGAGGGAGATTCAGGAAGCCATAAAAGGGCTAAGTACAGGTAAGAGTCCGGGGGAGGATGGTATCACAGCTGAATTCTACAAAACATTTTTAGGTAGGTTAGCCCCGATTCTCCTTAAGGTGTTTTTGTATATTGAGGATCAGGGGCAGCTCTCCAGCTCCTTTGTTAGGGGAGTAATCACCTTAGTTTTTAAAAAAGGTGATAAAGATGATCTAACAAATTATAGGCCAATTAGTCTCCTAAATGTAGACTACAAAATCTTAGCAAGAGTATTGGCGAACAGGCTAAGGAGGGTAATTGGCTCCGTAGTCGCCCCCACGCAGGCCTACAGCGTCCCTGGCAGGGACATTGCGGACACTGTCCTGTCCCTCAAATACTTGGTGGGACAGATGAAGGCAGAGGGGGGAATCCACGTTTCAGTAGACTTTAACAAGGCCTTTGACAGAGTAGAGCACGAATTTCTGTGGCGCGTGTTAGGTAAGTTTGGCTTTGGCAACAGGTATGTATCTTGGTTAAAATTACTGTACAATTCAGCGGGCAGCTGTGTTAAAGTGAATGGTCTCCTTACTGACCCCATTCCCCTGAGGAGGTCGATAAGGCAGGGCTGTCCTCTCTCCTCCTTGCTCTACAGCATCGTCGCGGAGCCCCTGGCCGCCCTACTACAATTGGCCACAGATGTCACAGGTATTGTATCAAAAGGTAAGTCGCACAAAATCCTTCAATATGCAGATGACACGAATTTGCTGTTAAAAGATGTCCACAGTCTGCATGCAGCATTTCACGTTCTAAACATTTACTGCAGCGCCTCAGGTGCAAAAGTGAATGAAGAGAAGTCCCTGGTGGCCTGCTACGGTGGAGTCAGGGAGGAGGGCATACCCAGGCTACTCAAAAGGGCGGGTCACACCTATAGAGTATTGGGGATCTCCTTCGGAGTAGATACAGGTAAGTGCACCAACGAGATCTGGTCAGGGCTGGTGGAAAAGATACAGAGCACTTTAAATCTCTGGAAATTGCGTAATTTGACTTTGAAAGGGAGAGTCATCGTTGCGAACGCCCTGTGTCTTTCCAAAATTGTGTACGCGCTCACAGTGTGTGAGTTACCAAGGGACGTGGCTAACAGGCTAAGTATAATGTTGAGTCAGTTCATCTGGAAAAGGCGCAAGGGCCTAGTTGCGCATAAAGTCATTGTAGGTAAGTACAGAGAGGGGGGGTTAAATCTAGTGGATGTTGTGACTAAAAAACACGCACTAAGAGTCAAGGTAGTACGCAAATTCTTAGATGACAGCCTCGCAGTGCCCTGGAAAATGTATTTAGGTGAGTTTATTGATAAGATAGGTAAGTATGGTATTTACAATCTGTGTCAGACTCTTCCCAGATCCGAGCTCGAGGCACTCCCGCCTTTTGAACGAGAGGTGATGGAGGCCTGGAGACTGCTGAGGCCGTGGACGGTAGCCGTGCCGCGCTCCCCTGTGGAACTCGCGCTATTCCCGCTCAGGTTCAACCCGGACATGCTCTCTGCCCCTCCGGGAGAGAGGCAGAGCATGCTGAGCGGGAACCTGGAGAGGGCTGGGATACACCAGGTGCGTGATCTGCTAGATGAAACAGGTAAGTACAATATTGAGTCCATTAGAGCCAGTTTTAACAGAGCTGGCCTCCTATTTAGGAGAGGCCAAATAAATAATCTAGCTGGCAAAATAAGTGCATGTGTAACAGGTAAGTGGGGGGCTCGGGAGGGCAGGAGTGTACATCCGCCTGATGGGCCCGGTCCATCGCAGCAGACAGACGAACACGAAGAAGCAGGTAAGTCAGGTAAGTCCGCGGTTAATTTTAATGTCTTCATAAACGGTAAGTATCACTGTCTATCCAGTCAACGAGTGACTAACGTTTATTCTCTCCTATTAACCAGGATCACAAAGAGGCCAGTGGCAGAGCGCAGGTGGGAGCAGTCCTTCCCACAGTATGACATATCCAAAATCTGGTCGCACACATTCTACTGGTTTGCATCACCCATACACAGCAATTTTGACTTCAAACTTAAACATCGCATCATCTTCACTACATCCACACTGCATGCAATACATCCAGACACTTACTCACGGGACTGCCCCACCTGTGCGGGTCCGAAGGAAGACCTGCTCCATCTCATCCTCGACTGCCCGGTGCTCAGGCCCTTCTGGACCAAAATCCTCGACCTGTTAGCGAGGAGAATGGCGTGGCAATTACCTCCACCGGCTGCTTTGGGAGGAGACGAGAAACTCCGTTTTCTCCTCTTGTTCGGGCCTGTCAGAGGGTTACCCCCTCCACCTCAGCGCACCAATCCCCTGGCAATACAACTGGTTCTCCAAATAGCAAGATACACCGCCTTCACTGTACGCAACCTGGCACTGCATGATAAGAAAAAAATGGATCACTGGCTCACATTCAAAGGACTTCTCCGCGCGCACGCCTTCCACCTGGTCACCGTCACCCCCATCCGCTTCAAGGACACCTTCACCCCGTACAACACGCTGTTTCATATTGCCCCCAACAACACTCTCACCCTAAACTATTAATGGATAATATTGACACTCGCGGACTTGCATATATTGGTTATGTGTGGGTTATGTTATTACGGGTCTTATTACAACCAGTGTTACATATATTCATCTGTGAATGTCATATGAGTAATGCTGTGCCTAGTCTAGAGTGTATCTGTAAGTTTGGGCGATGCCTTTTTCCCCCGTTGCCCTCAATGTTTGTATGTCTCCCCTTATTTTCCTCAAGTGTGTTATTATTGATTTCTCGCATATACTTGCCCGTGTAAATATCTTTAACCTCATGTTGTAAATAGCTCTTGTTGTGTCCTGTATGTATAGAAAAATTGTATTTTTGATAATAAAAGAGAAAAAAAAAAAAAGAACGCCCGATCACTTCCGGGTGTGTGGAGCAGCGTGGTGAGCGTGTGAGGGAGAAGCTCGTGGAGCTAAAGAGGCTAACTAGCCTGATTTCGTGTTTTTGCTTTTCTTTTTGGACATTTTGGATTACTTTTTGTTTCCCCTTTTCTTTTTTTTGGTGTACCTCCTCCCAGCACTCCTGCTGTGGAGGAGCGCTTTTCGTTTTTCCTGAGCATTGCTCAACGGACGGATTACAATGGCTTCTGACTCACCTGCTCCCCAAATGACCACGACTTTGAACAAAGGACTTAACACGACGGACGGAAGAAGAATGGCTAACAGGAATGATAATAAGAAGATAGTTTATGAAAAAGATCTAACAATAGTTTTGGAAATCGGAGAAGGACAGGGTCTCACACCGATGACCCTAATGAAAGCTGCAAAAGAGGTGTGTGGGAATATCACGGCGTGCAGGATGGTCACCAAGGACCGATTCGAAGTCACTGTAACCAACGCGAACGCAAAAGAAAGGTTGTTGGATGGATTCCGAGTGGGAGAAGTCCGCATCCATGGGAGAGAGATTACATCTGATGAGCTGGTGGTTTCGTTCATGGGGCTGCCGGCTTACATCGAGGACGAGGACATCCTGGCCAAGCTCGGGCTATGGGGGGTCTCGGCGGTTTCGGAGGTCAGGAGGAGGATGTGGCCCGGGACCAGTATTGCTGACGGGACAAGATTCGTGAAGGTGAGGTTCACTGATACTGTACAATCCCTACCATACTCAGCTCGATTTAACACAGTGGCAGGGCCGGAATATTTCCGCGTAATACACAATAGACAGGTCAAAGTGTGCAGGGGTTGCCTTCAGCCAGACCATGTATTACGTGAATGTCCAGACTTTGTGTGCAGGAGATGTGGGCAGCAGGGACACTACGCCAGGGAGTGCACCGAGCCAAGGGCTCCAAGATGTACCCAATGCACCTTTTTTAAGCAAGACTGTGTATGTAATATAGATGAGACTAGAGATGAGGTGGTGCCGGAGACAACAGAGGAGGCTCGGGGAGAGGGCGGTAGCTCTGTGGAAACCACCGTCTCCCTTTCTGCTTCCCTCCCACTCTTTGACAACACTCAGAGCTCTCAAGCATATAATGTGGCGGCGCCTGTGCCAGAGAAGGCCAGTGTGTCTATCCTTGGGCAGGGGGAGAGGGCGGTGATGCGCCCTACTTCCAAGGCCGTGGTGACGGGGGCTGAACCCGCGGTGGGGATGGGTGTAGGGTCGGTTCCTCACCTTACCCCCGAACGGGAGGAGGCGGCTTCCACAGAGGGCCGCACCCCTAAGTCTAATGACGAAGGTCCCCAGGAGAGGGGCAGGGATGTGGCGAGACCGGCATCTGTGGACAAAGCGCGCTCCCTTTCCAGGAGGAAACATGCCAAAGAGCTGTGTGCCAAGGGAGCGCGCTCGAGCATACCGCAGCCACAATCCAACATTTCCGTCAATCCTGTCACCAACACGTTAGATGACGCAGATTTAATGGATTTTGAAAATCCGGAAATCAAAAAAAGACAAGCAAATAGAGCAAGCGAAGGGAACGTCATTAAAAGGCCCAAATAATGATCAGCACAATAGCCTCTCTCTTTGTTCTCGTCATGGCCCTCTCTCTAGTCTCAATTAACACCGGAGGAATGAGAGATGTGCATCGCATTAACCACTACATACACTGTCAAAGCTGGGACTTACTCTGTCTCCAAGAGACTCATTGGGGGGAAAGTCATGAAGAGCAGGTCCGAGCCCTGAACATTGGGTCTCTCTTCTCCGCCCTTGGCTCGATGCACTCCCGTGGCGTAGCTGTCCTGGTTAAGCCTGGCTCTCTGGGTGTACCCTCTCTAATACACGCAGATCCTCAGGGCCGGTTTCTAGTGCTTGATTTTTGTGGCGTCATAAACCTCCGAATAATAAATCTCTATGCACCCAACAGCTCAACAGAGAGAAAAGCCTTTTTCGTTAGCCTAACACCGTTCATCAATGAGCATACCGTCTTAATCGGAGACTTCAACACCACCTTAAGCAGCCTAGACGTATGCAAAAATTGTAAACTAAAAGCCGACTCGAGCAGAGACTATCTGCTAGACACTGTCAATACTCTGGGTCTGTTTGAGGTCTGGAGAAGCCTCAATTTTACATCTAGGGGTTTCTCCCGTCGCCAAGTAGTGACTGGGATCCTTAAACAATCCAGAATTGACATGTGTTTTGCTCCGCTCAACTTTGGCAAATACTTTGACAAAGCCGCGTATACATGGTCTGGCTTGGGCGACCACTCGCCACTTTCTCTCACCTTTAATTTTTCGGGTGCTAGCAGAAATGGTGGTGGGTGGGTGTTTAATAATTTGTTATTGTTGGATGAGGGTTACACAAATAAAATGCACCGTCTTTTTGATTTATTTGAGTTTGAATTAGAGGTGGTAGGGAGCACAATCAACTGGTGGGAAGAGGCTAAAAAACGCATTAAAAAAATCAGCATAAACTACGCCAAACGGAAACGCTGGCTAGAACAACGCAATGAAACACACATCCGTCAACAACTACACATCATTTCCTCCCGCAACGCTCAGGTAGCCGGGCCTGTCGAGTCAGAATACCTGGAGCTCCAGGCCCGACTAGCGGCCTTCCAGGCCCAAAAGTGCAGGGGGGCCGTACTGAGAGCGAAAGCCAGAGACGCCGTAGAGGGGGAGCGATCAAACTCATATTTCTTCGGCCTAGAGAAACAAAAACAGGGCAAAATGGTCATAAGCAAACTATCAAATCAAAACAATCAGGTAGTCACAGATCAATCAGACATATTACAAACCATTCACACATTCTACTCCAAACTCTTCTCCAGCGAAGGCATATCAATAAACAGCATAAATCCTGTCGTCGAGGCCTTAAGTGCCAAATTAAACTCCACTGACGCAGATTTTTGCGACGGCCCCATCTCGCCAGATGAAATCGAAGCTGCAATTACAACGCTCAATAACAATAAAAGCCCAGGGGAGGACGGTCTGACAGCAGAATTCTACAAATTCTTTGCTCCCAGACTCGTACCCATACTTCATCTGGTATACATGGACATAGAATCAGAAAACAGAGTAACATCCTCATTTTCTTCCAGCATTATCACCCTTCTATTCAAGAAGGGTGACAGAGAAAAATTAGGAAACTACCGACCCATCAGCCTGTTAAATTCCGATTATAAAATCCTAACAAAAATCCTGGCAAATAGACTAAAAACCGTCATACCATCAATCGTTTCAAACACACAAGCATACAGCATCCCCGGTAGAGATATATCCGACACCATACTCTCAATAAAATATTGCATCAAACAAATTCACAGAACGGGAGGCATACATCTAAGTATCGATTTTGAGAAAGCGTTCGATAGGGTAGAGCACGAATTTATGTGGGCAGTACTAAAGAAACTGGGCTTCGGCTCCAGATTCACAAATTGGATCAGGCTGCTTTACTCCTTCGCTAGAAGCAAGGTAAAATGCAATGGCTCTTTTACAGATTATTTTCCCCTGGGGAGATCAGTGCGTCAGGGGTGCCCCCTCTCCTCCCTCCTTTACAGCCTGGTAGCAGAGCCCTTCGCGGCTCTGCTGAAAAGGGAGAGAGGGGTGCTGGGCGTGCTGTCTCCCGAGGGGAGAGAGTGTAAAATATTTCAATACGCGGACGACACGAATTTGATTGTAAGAGACGTGGGGAGTCTCTGTAAGGCTCTCCACGTGCTCAATGTTTTTTGTCTGGCCTCAGGAGCCAGGGTAAACTACAGTAAGTCGGTGGTGGCTTTTTGCGGGGGGGTCTCTGCGGGCGGGAATCCGTGGGGATTTCAAATAGCGGGAGACGCGCAAAGAGTCCTGGGCGTACCGCTGGGACAGGACGAGAGCAAGTGCGCGAATCTCCTCTGGACCGAGCTAACCCAAAAGTTCAAAAACAAGTTAAACTTCTGGAAGCTCAGAAACCTCACTCCCAGAGGCAAAGTGCTAGTCATTAACACGCTGTGCGTGTCAAAACTATGGCACGCGCTTACCGTATACGATATGCCTCAGAAACACTTAGACACCCTACAATCCATCATTAACTGCTTTCTGTGGAAAAGAGACAGAGGTCCCATCGCACATCGCACTTTAGTCGCCAAACTAGACAAGGGGGGGCTCAATCTGGTCCATCTTCCAACCAAAAAAGCGGCCCTACGAATCAAAATCATTAAAAAATTCCTAGATCCCAACTTTTCAGCCCCGTGGGAGGACTTTTTCAAAGCGCAGCTAGACAGCAACAGCATCTACGGCGTTTTCGGTCTCTGTCAGACCGCCCCCGCAGCGCAACTCCCACCATTCGAGCAGGAAATCATAGAGGCATGGCGCGCTCTCAGGCCCTTTACAGTGGCAGCCCCGCAAAATCAATGGCAACTAAGAGCAATGCCTCTAAGGCTAAACCCGGACCTCCTCTCAGACC
>JAVQJW010085914.1:0-10072 GCA_036025195.1 Hypseleotris klunzingeri
CTGTGTATATAACTGCTTACATTTTGAGATTTTATTAATTTCTTTAAAACTGTAGCCCTTAAGATTCTTAAAATAAGAAAATGTCATAGTAATAAATACATTTTAAAAATGCTTAAATGCTTTTTTTTATTTTAGGAAACTTACGGACTACACCTTTAATTTTCATAACAAGCTCTAAGCACAACTAATATCTAATCTGCACATAGCAATATGCCACTTGCACTTGGACACAAATCTATGCTACAATATTAACAATGGCCATAGCTTCTCATTATATCTAACAACATAAGACTAACACATCTGACAAAGCCACTGGACATGTGGATCTCTTACTACACAAGCCAATTCAATTTAATGTTTTAAATGGAAGTCGGAGATCCCAGACCAGTGCATATAGAGAAAGAAAAGACAGTTGAATACAGCACAAATCGACAGAGAGAGAGCCACTAGTAGCTTAGGCTTTAAGATACCTGGCGTTGGTTACAGGCTAAAGATGGTATGTTGACTGATTTAGTCTGGAAGGTGAAAAGAGGTGTGAGTGAGTTAATGATGAAGAGATGGGAACAGGGAAGAAACATTAGAAACAATTGTAAATAAATGTAAAATCTGTTAAAATTGTTAAAGAGATACAAGATAAAGAACATTTTGTTAAGACAATATAAAAAAATGGATGATTGGATTAGAAAAGAGGGAAAAAAGTAATTATTTGAATCAGACGAAGTGAAAATGCATAAATGTGTAACTTACACTCAACGTAGTTACGGGCAACGAACTTCAGCACCTCATCAATGAGGATGACAGGGAAAGAGAGCTTCAAGACCATCAACCACTGTTCGACTGTCAGATGGGTCAACTTGAAGATCATCTGTGGAGGAAATGGGTTAAAGTCAGGACTGCTCGGAGAAGGCACACACACAAAAACACAACACAGAGTAAAAGAAGAGGTGAAAATAACAGGGAAGAGGTGGCAGGTTCACTTACGGGCAGAGGGTCAACATAGATGATGAGGAAGTGCAGGGACATGGAGAGGGTCATGGCGGAAAGCAGCCAGAAGTTGCTCCATGGCGGCATGCGCACAAGAGACTGGTTCTCAGACAAGCTGTGGACAGCAACAAAGACATGATAAGTGATTTCAAGATAACTATAAATTCTGTTCAGACAAGAAAGATGTTTAATTAGTGTCAGACACACACCTGTTGAGGGCATTGCACATCTCAATGGTGACCAGCACAGACAGGGCCATGGTCATGGGAGGAGAGGCCTCAAAGATCTCACAGTCCAGGCCAGCGAAGTCCTCATTCTCCTCGCAGCACTGCATGAAGTGAGAGAGCTGATAGTAGGTGATTTCGGGGCCGCTTGGGTCGTACAGGAACCACCAGGCAGCACCACCAACAGTGGCAGCACCGACGTATCCTATCAGAACACACATTAAAGGGTCAATGCAGATAACACTAATCCCCTAATTACAGAATAACAATAACAATGTCTCCATTTTTACTCACCACCAATAGCCATGTATCTGAAGAACAGCCAGCCAGAGATCAGGGGCTCCTTGGGGGAACGTGGGGGCTTGCCCATGATGTCGAGATCGGGAGGGTTGAAGCCCAGGGCGGTGGCGGGCAGACCATCAGTGACCAGGTTCACCCACAGCAGCTGGACAGGGATCAGAGCCTCAGGCAGACCCAGGGCAGCGGTCAGGAAGATACTGAATAGGAAACAAAGTCAGTTACACAGACTCCAGAGGATGTACTGGGATTATAAAGCTAAGAGTCACTCACCAGACGACCTCACCAACGTTGGAGGAGATGAGGTAGCGGATGAACTGCTTCATGTTGTTGTAGATAGCTCTGCCCTCCTCAACAGCAGACACAATGGAAGAGAAGTTGTCGTCAGCCAGGACCATCTCAGAGGCAGACTTGGCAACGGCAGTGCCAGAGCCCATGGCGATGCCAATCTCAGCTTTCTTCAGGGCTGGGGCATCGTTCACACCATCACCAGTCTAGATAGGGAAAACGAGATGTTAACTATCATGTTCACAGCCAAACACACTGTATTAAACACACTGAAGCGCTCTTACCATAGCAGTAATGTCATCGTAACCCTGCAGGTACTCAACAATCTTGGACTTGTGGGCTGGCTCCACACGGGCGAAGCAGGAGGCTCTGCGGACAGCCTCAGCCTGTTCAGTCAGGGGCAGGTCGTCAAACTCACGTCCAGTGTAGGCTTTTCCGGCAACATCCTCATCCTCACCGAAGATGCCAATACGACGGCAGATAGCAATAGCAGTACCCTTGTTGTCACCTGTTTAAAGAGGGTCCATTAGCTCAAATCTAAAGAGAATGTTAACTCTCAGGCACTGATGATACTCACCAGTGATCATGATGACACGGATTCCAGCAGCTCTGCACAGCTCAATGGCAGGAGTGACCTCCTTACGAGGGGGATCCAGCATACCCACACAGCCAACAAAGGTCAGGTCAGTCTAACAAGACAACAATGAGTTTAGCCCTGATCATCCAAACATTATAAAATACAGTTCATCTCCTTTGAGCCTCACCTCATAATCTGCAAACTTGGTGGAGTCCTCAAGGTTCATCTCCTCCAGCTTCAGGGGAGTGTCACGGGTGGCCAGGGCCAGACAACGCAGAGTGTCGCGGCCGGTACCCCAGTCTCTGATGACGGACAAGATCTTCTCCTTGATGACGTTGGTAAGAGGGACACGGGTGGTGCCAACACGCACATATGCGCACCTGTCAATCACACCCTCAGGAGCACCCTACACATGAAACAGGACAAGATGAAGTTTTCACCTCTGAAATGACAGCAGCTTGATAATACAGAATGGCAAAACAGGAAGAAAATGTACCTTAACAAACATCTTGGCGCCACCATCACCCTTGGCAGGTGTGCAGTACACAGACATGGACTTCCTGTCACGGGAGAACTCCAGGGTGAAGTTCTTCTTCATGAGCTGCTTAACCACCTGTTTCATGTGAAAATCGCAAAAGGTTAAAGTTACAGATCAATAAAAATGCTATATTTTTCTTGTTCAATGAAATGTAACATACAGCGCAGCAGGCGTTGGCTCTCTCAATTTTGGATAGGTTCTTGACGTTGCTGTTGAAGACGTTCATCTTCTCAACCAGGCAGCACAGGGCAGTCTCAGTAGCCTCACCAACCTTCTCAAAGATCTTCTTGGACTAAAGAAAATAATAAAGAAAACTATTTACCTAACCATTATCTAACTAATAATGTTCGTATATTGGATTTTAACTTTTTACCTCGTTGTAATCCAGAGAGGAGTCGTTACACAGAGCACAGATGGTGGCAAGCTCAACAAGGCCATCATGTCCACTGCAGTTGACCTTAGCACCTCCCTGGGAACTGTTATAAAATAACAAAAAATACACATTTTACATTTTTGTATTACAGCTAAAAAGGCATGATGCTTTTAAAATCCAACTTACACTTCACCCTCAGGGGTGTACTTGGAGCCAGAGATATCGAAGGCATCAAGCTCAACGTGGTCGCCATCAGCACCCTTGACAATGAACATCTTGGTCACACACATCTGGTTGGTGGTGAGGGTGCCAGTCTTGTCAGAGCAGATGACAGAGGTGCAGCCCAGGGTCTCCACAGAGGGCAAGCTTCTGACAATAGCGTTCTTCTTGGCCATACGACGGGTACCAAGAGCCAGGCAGGTGGTGATGACAGCGGGAAGACCTGGAGGACAATGGTGTAATGTGTGAGGGAGGTAACCACCAGCCAACATGATACTATAAGTTTTGGCATTTCAATATTTAAGAGTTTTAATCATAAGAAGATTAGGGATGTTTCATGTCTAACCCTCAGGGATGGCAGCCACAGCCAGAGCGACGGCGATCTTGAAGTAGTAGACAGCACCACGGATCCAGGATCCACCGTGCACGGGGTCGTTGAAGTGTCCGATGTTGATGGCCCACACGGCAACGCAGATCAGGGAGATAACCTTGGACAGCTGCTCGCCGAACTCATCCAGCTTCTGCTGCAGAGGGGTCTTCTCAGGCTCAGTGGCAGCCATCTGGTCACGGATCTTACCAATCTCAGTGGAGACACCAGTGGCGATAGCAACACCGATGGCTTTGCCAGCAGCAATGTTGGTACCCTGTAAAGAGGCAAGATGAGATTAGTTTTTAAAAAAGCAAAAAATTTAAAAGACTTACTGTAAATATCTTTATCAGAAATTACTTACAGAGAAAAGCATGTTCTTCTTGTCCTGGTTGACAGCCCTGGGGTCTGGGACAGCCTCAGTGTGCTTGATCACACTGACGGACTCACCTGAGGGAACAGAGGCGGTAAAATTAGAAAAGATGGTCAAAAAAGCACAACAGAAACACATTGTTGTGAATACTAACCGGTAAGGATGGACTGGTCAACACGCAGGGTGGTGGACTTGATGGAAACAATCCTGATGTCAGCGGGGACTTTGTCACCAACTGTGGGAAACAAATAATGTTCAATGTTTTATTTGTCATATTTGTATTTAGATTAGTAACAAATGAAATGAATTAATTTGATAATTTGATAGTGTGACATCTTCAGTGACACACGCCTGCATGAATGAGAGTGACACTGGTGGGTGAGGGGACATGCAGGGGACAGGTGTACTCTGACAAACGAACACAAGTGGGCAGTGGCGGTGGGGGAGAGGAGGTGCAGCAGGTGCTGGTGAAGCAGGGTATTTATACTCCTGAGTCTGTTTTCCTTCAGTCAGCATGTTTTCACACCAGTGCTACTCCGTCCTCCCTCGCTCCCACTGCCTTAAAAAGACACAAGGCTTTTCCATCAGCCTTTACTAATCAATCTGTGCCTAACAATTAGTACTGTATAACAAATGTGTTGTGTTTTCTCTTATAATATTGTAGCAGTAACTTGTAGGTAACTTGTTGACAAAGAAAATATATCTGTCCTCTTACCAGACACCTCCACAATGTCTCCAGGGACAATCTCTCTGGCCTTAATCCTCTGCACACTCTTTCTGTCAGAACGGTAAACCTTGCCCATCTCAGGCTCATACTCCTTCAGAGCCTCGATGGCACTTTCAGCATTACGCTCCTGTTTACACACAAACAAAATATATTGAGCCACACCACATTACATATTACATGTTACTATTGGTTGTTTCATAGGAAAGCCATGATGTATGTCATTTATACAGTGAAAATGATTAAAAATATGTTTTTTTTTTTCATTTATATCTGGTCTTGAAATTAAAAATATTATGTATTTGTGTGATGACCTCTCAAGTAGTAGTAAACACTGACCAATCATAGATGTAAGATATCAAGTGATAAAATCTGATCTGATTTAAACAGCATAAATCAGGGTTGTGAAATGGGAATGCAAACTGCTGTTTTCAACACTAGTCTGTTAATCATAATGTTCACTGACTTGAGTAACAGTGATCCTCAGTTACCTCACTTACTATGACTGTGTGCCTGCATTTAACATTGCTGGGTGTGAACAATATCTAAGGTGGAAAATAAATTATATGTTATTTGTCTATTTATTTGAATTCATTTTGTTCTATTTTACTTTAACATTTAATAAACAAATATTTTATTGCTGTGAGTAAACAGCTGACACTATTTTGAGCTGAGTCTTCTTAAGCAATCACATCACTGTGCTCAAATTATGACAGTAACTTTCTGTCACTGTTGTAATGGGTATTTGCTGTTGCTCAATGCTCCAGTCACTGACCTGCCACACTCCAACCACAGCGTTGGCGATGAGGATAAGAAGGATGACAAAGGGTTCAACAAAGGCAGTGACGGTCTCCTCGCCCTCCTCAAACCAGGCCAGAACCTGAGATCACAAGTTATGTCACTGGTTAGACACAAAGGATTGAATTTGTGGCTAATGTGTGGCTAATAAGAAGGTTACATAATTAATAACTTGATCTCAGACTCCCATAACTCCTCGCTCTTGCAGTGGAAGCCCTTCTCAGGCCTGACCTTTCCCGAAGGATTCAGTTTCTCTCCTCAGCTTGGGTCTTTCTTAAAATAAACCCCTCCCTGACCCCCTGTCTCTCACTTGCTCCTCAATATTCGCCTTCTAAGGCCATCGTGACAGCTGCCCAAACGGGTGAAAGCTGGCTGCTGGAATTAATACACCTCCTACAAGCCCTTGCAATCTGTTTCCTCCTCTCAACTTGTCATCTTCTCAAATACATAGAGGTTGGAGGAGTACAAGTTGTTTGGACAAAGTGACCAGGCCGGAGTGATTAATGTATTCCTTTTTCAAATATGTGTATGTGGCAACTGGTCAACAGATGGGTGTCAAGGTAAAATGCAATATACTCTGAGGTACAATAGAGGGCACTGAAGTTAAAATGATAAAAAGTCATCCACTAATGCCTAACAATATTATCATTTTGCTGCTTGTGCTATTAATTAATGTTACCAGAGGAGGAATTTGAATGGGCCTTTAAATAAACTTACAAAGGAGATGCAGGCAGCAAGCAGCAGGATCCTGACGAGCAAGTCTTCAAACTGCTCCACAATCAGCTCCCAGATGCTCTTACCTGAGAGACAAAATACACTATTAGTTACAATACACAGTGAATGGCATTTATATTATAATAAATATTTGTAAAAAGTCTAAGTTGAATAAATATAAACCATTAAAAACACTTTAAAAGCCTTACAATTAACATTTGAAATAGTATAAATCAGTTTTTTGACAGAAGTAATCTTTTGATATTTTTATTGTGTACAAATTACTGAATACTCACCCTCCTCAGCGGGCAGCTCTGGAGTTGGTCACAGATGTGAAGATATTCATGAAAAAAAGAGGGAAAGAAAACTTTGGTTAGATTTAGATGTGATTTAAAGTGGATTGTTGTCTTCCATATTCTTAACAGGTGTCACTGTTTTACAATGGATTGTTTTGGCTGCAACTGATGATAAGCAATACAATCACTTTGGAAACACCTTGTCGCTAAATCCTTTAAAACTTATTAAAGGTAAAGCAACAAAAAGATATGTGTGAAAACAACTGGCTGCTGGTGGGTCACATCACAATGAAGTGTTATCTAATCAGCCATTCCTGTTGTTATTGATTAGCATTCACATTATACACCATTTAACAGTAAGCCTTCTAAGGACCTCCCCCTTTAACCCATCCTAAAATTATCCACCTCTCTTGTTAGTGCCCGCCCCATATATCACCCAGGAAGCTTCTTGAGCCATCACCTGTCTCTCTCGGTCTCCAGCCATCTTCTTTGGCTATCTTTAAATAGCTCTTCAAAGCCCTCAAAGTCTCTGCTTCTCAATGTCTCTGCATTTCTATCAGCTGTTGCAACTCCTCTTTAAAAAGCATTGCATATAGAATCTACATCCAGTCTTTAGCTCTCTGCAGTATCTCCAAACTCACCAGTGATGTTCAACCACAACAACATTACCACATACTATCTAGGCCTTCCACTACTATCAAACAAGAACTTTGATTGAAATTGTGAAGCGATAACTTTCACAGCCCCCGATGCCTGTGGTCTTACCGTTGAAGCCATACTTCTCCAGGTTCTTCTTGAACTGATCCGGGGAGAGACCAGTGTTTTCATTGACTCCGAAGAAGGCCAGGCAATCTGCCGGAGGCTTTATGTGTGCGTTGTCCATCCTTGTTGGATAGATTAGGGATGGGCCGTCTAACCGTGCCTATTCGCGCTCCTCTACTTCTCTGTTGTTGTCTGCAGTGTTGTTCACCCTTTGGTCCACCACCCTCACCTACAAGTGTGGCACTCTCCACTTGAGTGCTGGTCTGACAGAAAGAGCGAATAGGCACATGCATGTTCAGGGTTATATACTGGCAAAAAGTCTGGGATTGGTGGACACCCCGCAGACACACGCCTCCAAATTCCACTACAGGATACATAGTGGGGGGTCAAGGGTGGGGTCTTGAGGTGGAGCAATGGGGAGGTGAGAAGTTGGACTTGGACAGGAACTGGGGTCCGAGGCTTGAATTGGGAAAGGGAGGTAGGGGGCTGTAGTGGTGGGTGTTGGGGATGGGGGTCGTACCGGGGATGAAAATGAGATCTGTTTTTGGAACATGCATGGTCAGTGGAATAAGACGAAGGGAGAAGGTGAGAGAGAGGGACAGCAGAAGATCCAGAGAAGGAGGGGGTCTGAGTGACGGCTCAACTGGTTCCTGCTGAAGAAGGGGGCTCAACCTCAGACACACTAAATGACTGAGAAATAGAGGACAATTCTTTTTATAAAACAATTGGGCATTTATACAACACACAACTTATCAGTGATGCACATGTTCACCGGGCACAAGAGAACAAATATGAAGAAATATTCATTAAAAAAATGCTTATTTTTACTATTCTGAAATTTTAACAAAAACAATATGTTAGTTAATAAAGACTAATTGAAACAATGATTGCTCAAGTCTAGCAAAGGAGCAGCAGCCAAAGTACAGGAATGCCAAAGGGACATCCAGCGTGTAACACTATCACATCAGAGTGGAGAACCCCCCACAGCAGATATGTCGGGATCAAGTTTTATTTCTCTTTTTTTATGGGTAAGGGTGATATGCATGGCTTTAGTTCGGGACAACAGATGATCCGGGTGCACACTGCCATCACTGAGACACAATGCCTCTTGTGGTGGATAGGATTTAGAGCACTGTATTTGTATTGTATTTTGGTTTAAGCCATAAGCCACCACAGAAAATCATTTTTGTGGATACACAGTCAAAAGAACAAAAATGTTTGTTTTTATTGCCCATTGTTTGGTCTCTGTATGATATGATTATTTAATGTGGCTTCTCTGATTATTACAAATATTATTTGTGCTTAATTTAGACTTAATGAAGAAAAATGTTTTGGCAAAATGTGCCCTCTGATTTACAACTTGTTTTAACAGCAGTAAAGTGTAGTAAACAGGCTGGAGGGTGGCGCAAGCAACACTCTACAAAGAAGCCCAAGTTGTTGAAGCTGATCAATAAAGTGACAGGTGGTCTCTGAGCAGCAGTGGCCACAGCTCAGTCCTGACAGCTCCTCACACTTTAACCCATTTACTGTATGTCTTTGATCTAATGCAGTGTTATACGGATCACAACAAATGCTAAGGGACATTTTGCTCATTTAACTGAATTCACAGGCATTTCCCACATGATTAATTATGATTTTATAAGGAATAATTGTCACAAATCCAGGGATTCCTACATATTGAGACTAAGGGCAATGCAAAGTATTAGCAACCACTTAGATTTTTTTTTTTTACAGTTTAATACAAATTGATTACATGTGCAATTATACAATACAATAAAATTTTATTCCAGTTACAGTAAAGCTTCCTGATCAGCTTGTACAAATTCTAAAACACTCTGTGTTTTAGTGTCTACTCTCCAAAAAGAAGTCTGGATATACTTATGCTTTGTACCAATAAACAACAGCTTTATGTGTTACGTTCACAACATATGAATATCTCAATTTTATTTTTATAAATTACAATTACTCACCACGTAATACTTGCCTTTATTTTTCTAATAGTGAAATTATTCATAAATATTTAATAAAGGAAGAAGGGCCTCTGCCATAATTTACAGAGCTAATGCTTGTACTCACTGTGTTTCTATCAGGCTTTTTTCCGATGGACCATTAAATTAAAAACTGTCACAATCAGATGAACTGCTGGATTAAAAAATGTAATTGTCCGAGATATTAAATATAAAAAACAAGCTCGAGAGTTTGAATGATGTGCTTCCTTTTCCCCTTCCTCTCCTTTCCCCCTTCCTCTCCTTTCCTTCACAACCCTCTGTCATGGTCCCACACAAACCAGGAAGTACCAAAATAATGAGCACTTTAGTCTGAAATTGACTTTTTTCCCTTTTGGAAAAAAACTAATCAAAACGTTTTTTTGCCACGCTCTAAAACAAAAACTTGTATACTACAGCCCACATAGGGTCTCAGTTTACATCTGGTATGCTGTACTATTAACTGTGTAAAGAGAGTAAAATTTTGCTCAAATACAAAGTAAAATATTATGCACTGCAGCTTTAATGGTACTGATATGTATGCTATATTTGT
>JAVQJW010085950.1:0-13145 GCA_036025195.1 Hypseleotris klunzingeri
TGTTGTAACCTGATAGGGAACTGGCTATGGGTGGGGGGTAACCTAATGTATTGTGGATATGTCATGTTATTTATGCCTTAATGCAACAATAACGAAAATGTTAATAAAAGAAAATACAATATAAAAACCCTGAATCAAACTAGAAGGCTTGAGTATGTTTCTTACAATAGTTTTAAAAAACACATTCTGCACATTCTGGTCACTCACTGTCTTTGAAGGTGTTTTGGGGCTTGTAATTAGTCAGATAAGTGTTGTTAGATCAGTCTCTCTCAGAGTCTTGGGAAAAATTGTGTAGTGGCAAAGTCAGTTTAACTGTAAAAACTGATTTATTTCTGACAACATTTAAAAAGTGCATGACGTGAATACGGCACTGACCCAAAGAAAGATGTAGTTGCCTTTTTATAAGTAGATACATTACAGTCATTTCAATGTGACTCAGTAAAAACAAGCCCAGATATGTGTCTGAGAATCATTAATCATGACGTATATCATAGAATTTATACATAAAAAAATATTTTATTTTTGTATTTCACATGGTATTTTGTTTGGAGTTTCTTCTGTGTATTGGTAGTGAAAGCATTGAAAGCATTTTATTCCTGTCTTGAAAATGTCTTGGGCAGTGGCACATAATACCCCCATAATGCTTGAATAATATTATTTAATTTATATTATTATTTAAGTAACAAAACTCCTATTTGAGTACAATTTTTGGACAACCTCAACTATTGTACCTCTGCAAAAGTTTTTTGTCCTTCCATCACCCTGTGTCTTAAAGGAGCTGGAACACCTGTGAAAAAAGACAATACATTAATGTAGCTATTTTGGTATTTTTATTTAATTCAGTATACTGAGTTATAGGCCAAATGAGTGTGTTATAGGCATATTTGTCAACAGGTCCAGTCTCTGTCTCATACACGCAAAATCTTCCAAAACATTAAGTCATGCTTCTAGTCATAAATCTTTTGTCTTTACAGCCTAACCTTAAGAAATGGGAGACATACTGACGCCGAGGCTGCATGTGACGAATGCACACCTACTCATAACTATCACGCAAAAAACATCCGCACGCAAACATCCACTGACTCACACAAACAAACAATGTTGCATCCTTTAGGCGAACTCTTTCTACATTCTGGCTGTGGATAGGCAAAATAGCTAAAGAAAATGGTAGTATATTTAGATGGCTAAAAAGTGAGGTTTCTATAAATTAAAAAGACTTAATGCATAAACTCAAACATAATGGGTGGTATGTAGGCACTATTCATTCAGAGAGGCCTACAAAAGTTATTAAAAAAAGACATAAGTAGCTTATTTTTGTTATAAGCTCTATTATTTACATCATAACTTTTTATCACAGCCCTAGTCTTTTATCTGGATGCACTTGGGGGCAACACATGGCTGAGTAAATCATATCAGGTCAGCTGGCGCCCTCTAGTGGCAGTCAACTGAAATGCTGCTCAAATACTCCAACTCCAGCACAATGTTCGATTTTTTTACTTTGTAAATGTTAATGAACTAAAGAAAATAAGCATTAGAATATTATGCATGTGTCATACTTAAATAAAAAAAATGTAGCAGTTGAACTGCTTCTTCAGTTATAAGTCTGTATGAGTATAGTGCACTGTGCACACCATTGACACAACCCTGTACATTGTGGACACCAAAGACACAGACCTGCACATTGTACACACCATAGCCATAGGCCTGTACATTGTGCACACCATAGCCATAGGCCTGTACATTGTGCACACCATAGACATAGACCTTACGGTACACACCAACACAGGCCTTACATGGTGCACACCATAGACAAAGGCCTGTACATTGTGCACACCATAGCCATAGGCCTGTACATTGTGCACACCATAGACACAGGCCTTACATGGTGCACACTGCTGCACACTCAACAACAGGCCTCTTCAGACCAGACCTGGTTGCATAGCAACGGCCTGCCATGGCTCAGGGGGTGGGGCTGAGGCGCTTCCGCAGTAATTACATGTGTGTCTGTAGCCAGTGTTTGTGGGCCAGCCCAGGTGTTAGTATGTTAGTATGGTTCAGATGTGAAAACATGCTTTAGGTCTCAGTGAGGGACAAGGAGCAGGAGAATGAAGAGCACAGTATTCTGACTCACAGCATCTGACTCTTATCTGTTTACATTCTGATAGAAGTTTATAGACTCTAAAGACACTTGTCAAAACATTTCTCTCACAATACATTGTAGCTACTGACTACTATAAACAAATGCACGGTCTGCAACTGTCCTCACTGGAAAGTATGGACACATATTATTGAGGTCATGCGTCTGTAGTAGTCTATGCCTTGCCTGCCATTCTATGAGCTTAAATATTTCCCATGTGTGCCAGAGGCATGTCCTCAGTGAGCTACTGGCTAATGATGTTTTCTGCTCGGTGAACTCAGCCTATGACTCCACTCAGCACTACACCCGCTCTCCAGTTTGGATAGGGAAACTCCTACATAGAAACAGGCCTGCACATTCATTATCAAGTTTAATATAAGGTAATATTGCAGTTGGCTGACGAGTGGTGTGGCTGTCATGCAGTGCTGTAACCTCTGTCATAATATGTGACTCTGCAAATTGTTGTTGTGCAGACTACTGTTCTGTAGATCCTGGTGCAGTTGCCAGAGTTATTGTTCTAATTGGTTGTTCTACGTCTTTGTTTATTTACTCTTAAGAAGCTTAAAAACTAAATAGCATAAGCACATTTATGATAGTTTTATAGCTATGGAATAGGCCATAGGCTTGTAACCAACAGTCTAAAAAACAGAGGCTTCCATGACAGTTTAAGTGTTATCTAGTTATGGATACCAAGCCTGTTTTTTCATTTTCATTTAGTTATAACTCAGGTTGTCATAATGTATCCTAACATAGGAGACTTCAAAAGCACAGTTTTAACTTCTGCCTTTTCTATGACAATAGTTTAGTGACAGCAGCCCAGTGGAAATAGGCGCTCAACACACGCCTCCTTTTCCCGTTTGCCCAACCCCCACAGCAGAGAAGTCACCGCCCTTCCCTCTCGCTCTCACACGAACATGATTACTGATCCGGCCGCTTCAGCCCACCGAGACACCGGGGCATCACGGGAACTGTAGTCCGGACAGCCCAGTGATTCTCGAGAAGGCGAGGCTTCACCAAAATACAACTCCCATCTCGACCCTCGCACGCCGAGCCTCGTCGTCCAATCTGAATATGTGGGAGGAGCGCGTCCGCCCACAAAAGCCACTGCTATCTCCCCGTATCTCTCTCTTAAAAAATCAATTGTGCAGGAAAAACGGGGAATACGCATAAAATACAATTTCTGGTTACGCTTTCTTTTCAATGTACGGCTAACAGCGACGAGACGTTCCCGCGTCGGGTGGCGCGAATAACGGCGGCGACGTGAAGAGGGTGTTGTCCTGATGCTTAAATGGAAGTGGGAGGGCCTTCGCGGTCACACACTGCCAACTTCTCTCTGGATATCACCCTGACATTTTATAATTTGGATGTTTATGGACTGTTTACAAGGTAAGAGAGGCATACAGAGAAGCTGCGCGTCAGCGTTGTGCCCTGAGACGGGGATTGTGGTGCGTCTTTTCTCCGCTATTCCTGTGTGCCTGGTTGTACTGGCGCTTGGCACCGCCCTTCCTGGCCGGTGGGTGGTTTCGTCAAAAGGACAGATCCGCCACGGCCCAGCGCCGAACATATAGGCCGTCCTCCGCCTGTGTACCCGGCCGGCCTTCTACCGTGAACTACACCCTCTCCCTCTCGGTATATTAATGCGTTATGAGTGGTAGGTAACCTCCCCCTATTGGTCTCCTCCCCTCTGCTACCCCTGTTTCTGTCTCACAGATAAAAGCCTACAAGCCTGTGATATTGATGATGATGTTACTGCTTCCTCTTGTGTTTTATTGGCCAGCTTCATAATGTTTTATTTGGTATAAGTGTGTTTTAAACCAGGTGCCTGCACCTTGTCTTGGGACTTTGTAGTACTTAGATATACTGTAGCATAGTGTATAGGTCTACATGTAATGTTTTACCACTGTACTCCATGCATTTCTTGTAGACCATAAGAAAGAATCATCAGGAACAGAAGGAGGGAAAGCATCTAAAAAGGGGAAAAGTTCTGGATCGCAGGTATGTAAAGAAATTATTTTACTTTTGTCTGCCTGTGGGCCAAAAATGTACACTCCTCCTTCCTTCACAGCAGCCAAACACCTCTGGGGGCGTTTCTCTGGTGAATTCCACTTCCTGCTTCTGTGTAGCCTCATGAATAGTCTTATACGGCTGTCACATTTTCAGCCACTGCATTTTAGACTGTCTGAATTAGGTTCACAATAATCTGCACATCTATCTGAATGAGCAGCAGCGTTCATATGTGGCATTGTGATTGTAGAACATTCTCTTCTGTTTTTAGGTTGTGTATTTATTATTTATTATTTAGTTATTACATTGTTATGGCAGCCCTTGCCTTTGTGTTATTAGCCAAGTTCATGCTTCACCAAAAACACAAACTGCTAATGACTAGAAGCATATAGTATTAAATATTTGCCTGCGACCTACTTCCTTTCAAAGGGAGGAGAGAAGGCGGCATTTTTCTTCCACTGTTCTGAGAAAAGAGAAATGTGGTTCTCACACGCCCACCCACTCGCTTCCTGTATCACCGCCCACTTCCACTGACAGCTCTCTCTCGCTGTGCTTTGTGTTCATTTGAACCATTTCCCCCTCAAAAGCATACAGTTTCAGTTTGAATGATTTGAAATTATAATGCCCGCCTTATTTTCCTCTAACTGTTGTGTGAGGGTATGCATGATGTTTGTTTCTAACCTCCACATGCATGTGTCTTCTCCCTGTCACTCTTTAACTGCCTCTGCCCCTCCCATCCTATTTCCTGACTCTTTCTCATCCAGGATTCGTCCCAGCCCTCTCCATTGGCTCTGCTAGCTGCCACCTGCAGTAAGATCGGAGGACAGGGAGGAACAGAGGGCACGCAGATACAGGCGGGGACCCAGCAGACCCAAGTCCAGGCGGGTCAGATCCAGCTGCAGGCAGGTCAAATCCAGGGTCAAATATTGGTGGACGCCTCTGGTGGTCAAACGCTGGTGCCTCAGCAGCTGGAACTGGTCCCAGCGCAGTTCACAGGCAACGGGTGGCAGATCATCGCAGCTGCTCCCACTATGGCCAAGGAGAACAGCAATCAGCCTGTGGCTGTTACACTAGCTCCCACCATGGTCAATGACAGCTCTCCAGGTGGACGCAAGGTGAAATCATCATCGTCATTTTAAATGAAAATCTTAACATAAACTGCATTATTCTATCAGTTAGGTGTATATTTTTTCATTATTGGTAGGGGCTAATGAATAGATTATTAGGCTTTTTTTGCTAGTTACAGTTTGGTAAAAGTAGATACAGCCTCATTAAATGCTCTTTTTTGCTTCTCTTCCTTTGGTCAGGTAAAAGCACTTGGGACCAACAGTGTAGCAGCGGGGCAGCAGCAGCAGTTCCAGATCATTCAGGTTCAGAATCTGCCCAATGCTGGCACTGGGGTCCAGTATCAGGTCATCCCACACTTGCAGACTGCGGACGGACAGCAGATTCACATCAGCCCAGCCCAGCCTGCTTCCATCGGGGCTTTATCAGAGCAAGTTCAAATTATCCCCAGCCCAAGTGCGGGTCAGACTCAGACCATTCTACAGTCTACCAGCCAGCCCACCATCCTGACCAGTACAGCCAACCAGACCGTTCCGCTGCAGATACGACCTGCCCAGTCATTCCCAATCCAGCTACAGACAATTCAGGGCTCCCAGACCCCTGTCATGACCACCGTACCTATAAACCTGGGAGGCATGACCTTAGCTTTACCTGTCATTAATAATGTGGGAGCAACTGGGGCAGTGCAGTTAATCCAATCTGCAGATGGCACATTATCTGTTGCTAACGGCAACCAGCTGATGACAACAGCGGTGTCTGCGGCGGCTCCGGCTGCAGCTGCCCCGGCCGGGGCTGTGACAGAGGGAGACGGCACATCTGAGGGCACACAAGTCTCCTCAGCATCAGAGGACACTCAAGCACAAAGCAGTGAGGTGGACTCTCAAAGCCAGAACCAAGCCAATGGGTTACAGAGTCAAAGCGAAACTGCAGGAAGCATCCAGCAGGTGATTGTGGGCCAAGTCGGACACCAACTGGTCCAGCAGATCCAGCTGCAGCCCCAGGCTCAGGGGCAGGCCCAAGGCCAGCAGCCACAAGCCCAGCATATTCAGACAGTGCAGCTGGCTCCAGGACAAACACTGCAACCTATACAAGCTTTTCAAAACCCCGCCCAGGTTCTCATACGCACACCAACTCTTTCACCCTCGGGTCAGATCACCTGGCAGACCTTACAGCTGCCTGGAGGAGTGTCGCTGCAGGGGGGACTGGGGGCCGCTATGCCACAGCAGCTCACTCTGGCCCCAGTGACCAGTGGAACGACGGTAGGCGGCGGAGGACTGGTGTCCCTAAGTGGAGCTCCTCTAACTCTAAGTGCAGCCCAGATTAACCCAGGCTCCGGGGTCCAGACGGTCAGCATTGCTGGACTGGGCACTGCTGGTGTTCAGGTGCAGGGTGTGCCCCTCACCATCACTGGACTACAGGGTAAGCCATTAAACTTTGTTGATTAAAATCTTTAAGCAGGTATGTATTTTACTGCCTTTTAGACATTATTGAATCTCTCTCTCAGGTCAGCCACAGAGTCAAGAAGGTGTCAAAGTTCAACCATCTCAAGTGACTGTCACTGTGGGCAACATGGCTTCAGGCTCTTCACTGAGTCCAGATCAACTGGGCTCTGTGCAGAGCTCCTCTGACCAGGAGGGAGTGCCTAGTAAGAGGCTACGTCGTGTAGCCTGCTCTTGTCCCAACTGCAGAGATGGAGAGGGAAGGTACTTACTGTAACTACAGTTGTTTGACTGACTTTTACATGACCTGCAGATCTCTAACAGATTACAATGTGTGTGGTAGGAACAGTGGAGACCCAACAAAGAAAAAGCAGCACATCTGCCACATGGAGGGCTGTGGGAAGGTGTACGGAAAGACATCCCACCTCAGGGCCCATTTACGCTGGCACACGGGTGAGAGGCCGTTTGTCTGTAACTGGATCTTTTGTGGGAAGCGGTTCACAAGAAGTGATGAGCTACAGCGGCACAGGAGAACACATACAGGTAGGAAATATATTTAAATTAATTAAAATATCCAAGACAGTTTAGTCCATTTTTGTCACCTATACAACTTACTCTTTTTTAGGGGAAAAGCGATTTGAGTGTCCAGAATGCTCCAAGCGGTTTATGCGCAGCGACCACCTGTCCAAGCACATCAAGACGCACCAGAATAAGAAAGGCGGAGCGGCGGTGGCAATCATCACCACTGATGACCTTGAGGAAGACGCTGTTGAGGGCTTAGGGGCGTCGCCTCAGATAGTTGCCGTGGGAACGCTCAATCGGGACTCTGACCCGGCCACACCCACAACCTCTAATCACCTGGAGGAAGAGGAGGAAGAGGAGGAGGAGGCTGCAGATTCCTGTCTGTACACAGAAGGGTAACTTCATGTTTTTATGGCAGATCATAAGTGGTGTTTATTATTTAAAAATCTAAAATGGACTCAAAAGAGACAAGATGATGCAATTAACAGAATCTCAAAATTATCTAAAAAGCTAACGTCTACGCTAAAGATAGTAGATAAAATGCCTGTGTGTGAAAGATAGCTTGGCATTTATAAAATAAATCTTTATTTTGACTGCAGTGGGAAAAGTGAATCTAGATTAGCACAAGACATGGGACCTGCTGAGACTAAAGCATCTAACATCAAGAGACATTTTCCTAATCATGGCAGAATCTCTCTATGCACAAAGCTGTGTTCTGTTTCTAATGTACATTTCCCGCGATGCAGAGGGTCAATCACAGTTCAGGACAGTGACGGCAGGGACAGTCTTGGGATGAGGTGTGTGCTGTAGGTAGTTTTGTGCATGCGTGTATGAGTGATGTGTTTCCCATGCTGTCTTAAACAAAGATCTACCTAAAGTTATGTTGTAACTAGGGATCAGGTTTTAGTGCTCAAGTTGAATTCAGGTGTTGATTTTTCTCTAACCAGTCAACAGATAAACTTATGGCAGATAAGCGGGAACATTGAGGGGAAAATGTGAGTTGAAAAAAGCACATACAAAAGATTTATAAAAGAAAATTGCATTCCTAATATGTGGCAGTGTGGCCATCAAAGCAAAATGTTTCTATAAACAAAAACAATCTAGCTTTCTACAACTTTGTTTGTGTAGTGAAAGCAATACTATTACGACAATCCTAGTGAAACCATGTTTACATTGTCAGGGGATTTTTTTCTGTTTTGAAGCAAGTCTGTTGGCTCTTTTCTAAAGGGACTCATCAGATAGCAGTGCCATTGTCTTAAACCAGGTACCACTACTATCTGATGGTTTAGTGTGACAACAGCACTTTGAACGGTGTTGCTTTTTGATAATGGCACTCCAGTAGTAGTGACCCTTCTTCATCCCGCCTTTGCTCTGCTATGTGGCCAATGTAGGACAATTGCCTTAACACAAGCTGTTGTACAAGTCCAGCAGAAAAGAAGGTGGACGGTAAACCCAATGGGTGCAAAGGGGTCACTATAGTCAAAAGAAGGATATTGTGTTAGGGGTGGGTGTGGGATATGGTATTTATGTGCATATTATGAAATGTTTTCTAGTGGTGTTGCTCTGTATTAGTTCAGTGCGTACATTCATTCTTTCAAAATTTGAAATTTCATTTATTTCAGAGTTTATGATTTTTAAAAATGTCCATTTGCTTTCTATTAACACACAGGACTGTGTAAACTAACTTATTATTTATCCTTGATTTGTAAGATCTGCCTTTTGCTGGACTTGTATTTGTGTGAGTTTGTGTACAGCATGTTTCAGTTTTTTGCGTAGTGCTGCTTTTCTCTTATTAATTCTTGTGCTTTTTTATCTGCGTCTGATCATTGCTGTTTATTTCTTATTCTCTTTGCACCATGTTTTTCTTTGACAAAACACATAAAGAAAAGAAGAATGCAAAAAAGCTACTATTGTTAAAAGTCAAAAAGGTTGATACCAAACAAATGTAGATGTTTTTGGTAATATTTTGTGTGCCGACCAACTTCTTTCTTTAATATTTTGTAGTGACATCTCATTTGTAAATCCTTTTCTAAAGATATTTGTTCTTCTCCATGACATTTGATAATGTTTTTTGCCAGGTTAGCCTCAAAGGCTCCAGTTTATTGATATTTTTAAAACTGGTTTGTACAAATGTGTTATGTTGATTAAAAAAAGAAAAGAAAAAAAAACTTCCAGTAGAAAGGTTGCTTTGCCTGCATAACACTTGACAATAAACTGGTTAAAATTGTTTGTGTGTTTTGTGGTTTATAAGGATGTCTATTAGGCTTTTGTATTGTATCCGCAAACACGGCACACAGCCCAAAAAATTTGTTTACATCTGAAATCTACGGACTCCAGGTTGACAGACATAAACTAGACTTACTCATAAGAAAATGCTCATTATTTTTAAATCACACAATACCAAATACTTGAGTATACTTTATTAAAGTTTACAGCTGGTTACAGGTGCAGACAAAAAACGCCACTTGCATAAGAAAAAGACAAGGTGAAACTCTGAAAGAGTAAAAAAAACATACATCTGGCTCATTTACAACAATAAAATCTGAATAAAACTTTTAGTGAGTAGTCTTGTAATATGAAATAAAATAAAGGCTTGTTTCCACAGTCAGTCTATTTCAGCTCCTTCTGGATTCTGAAACAAAAGTAAATAAAGTTCAAAAAGCTCTAGAAGACATAATATTAAGTCATTTCCAATGTGACATACCTCTCCAGATACTCGTGAACGTTGTCATGACCGTTGTAGCGGGCCAGTCCCACCAAGATCCCAGTGGCACAGCGGCCCTCCTTTTTCCGACACAGGCTGCAGTTACACATGCCTCTGCAGATGGGGCAGGACCATGTCTACAGAAAAAACACAAGTTGCTGCAAAAAATACACAATTATCCAAGTGTATGTTGCATTTAAACTGTGTCTGACCGGATCAAGCAGCACGGTGCGTACATCCTCCCCGTATCTGTTCTTCAAGCACGGCCCGCAGAATTGCCCCTTACCCCCAGAACAAAAACCACTGCGACACACCGTTTTAGTGTCTAGAGTCTTCTGTCTGCACTGGTGACAAGAGCTGCCCTGGAGATGAATTAGAAAAAACATCACACTTTATCCCTGCAGATTAGCATAGGATATCACAATAAATTAATAAAAGATACTAACGTTTTCTTTGTCCCAGATCTTGTCTTTACTGCGGTACGCAATATTGTCCAGGTCTTCTTCTGTAATGTCATCGACCGATCTCACCAAATAACTGCTCCGTCTGTTGCCCTTTTTGTTCTTGTCTCCCTTTGTGATTTTATCCCCACTGACCTACCCAATCATATTCAGTACTCTCAGTGATTGGTTACATTTGAATATATAGTCAACTTCATTATCAAGTATTTTCCAAAGACAATGCTTAAGTGTATTGGAGCCAACAGATTACAGTCTGCAGTGATTACCTCCACCAAAGCCCTTATGTCCACAGTCCTGGGGTTTTTTGGAAGACTGGGGAGAGTCTTTTCTTCAACAGCAAAATTCTCCGGGGGACGCGCTTTACGTGATGGATTCCTCCTTTCAGAGCCTGTATCTGGTTCAAGCTTGCGTTTTCTTGGTGTGCCTTTTTTCTTCTTAAATAGATTAAAAATGAAAGAAGTTATAAAAATTATAATTATGTAGACAAGATCCAAATATCTTTTTTCCCTTTGGTAGTCACAAATAATAAAAAAGTAAAGTATAAAAGTATTAAAAGTAGGGGGTGGACAATATCCCGATTAAAAAAAAAAAACCTGATCTGATAATCACTGCATTCATTTATCCGCTGCTTTTCACTGTCATTTTTCCTGTTACAAAGCTGGTCTTAATAATAATAAGGATCAGATATTTTATTTTTACCATATTGCCCACCCCTGCTGAAAAGTAAATACTTTGAAGATAGCTATGTGAATGACAATCCTCACCTGAGGGGTTGAGGGTGGAGTCAAAACAGCCATGGTGCTCAAATCAGCAAACAGCTTTGCCAACTAAAAACAGGCAAGGAAGGAAAAACAAATAACTCAAAAATTGTGCTGTTTGTATTGTTATTAAAATATTGTCTGAGTTTATTACCATGGCCTTGTTCTCCTGAATGTTTTTGTCCCGTTTCTTTAGGCATAAGTCATCAGCATCGTCTTTCTCTTCCTCCTCCTCTTGGTTCTGCTGCTTCGGCCTGCCGCGCTGACCAGTTACTTTGACTTCTTTCTTGGTCTTTGTTGGTGTTTGTTCTTTTTTAAGTGCTTGTCGTTTTGGGGTCGACGGCCTTTTCATTGGAAACCTAGAGATATTATAAAAAAATTCAGTACATGTAACAAATAAACTAAATTATAAATTATATATAAATTTTAGGCAAACAAACCTTAATGCCACTAACAGACTGTTTCTTTTTGGTAAAGACGGCTCCTTTCCATCAGAGTAGAAGTCCACATCACTATCCTCCTCTGACTCCAAACTCTGTAGAAAAACAGGCAATGCAATTGATATTAAAACATATATACAGTAGGTAATTGTTACAATTAACCGTACTATACCTTTATTCGATTGTTATAACATTTTAGGTCTTCATCTTCACTGAAACCCTCAAACTCCTCTTCACTGTCAGACTGGCTGAACAACTCAGCCAGCTCAGTGGTGATAAACTTGGACTGGAAACGGACAGTCTAGCAAGTAAAGATTATAAAATTATAGACAGGGTTCATACATTTGGTAGATAAAATTTAAGCATGTTTAAGTAATATTTTCAGATATTTTTATTTTTTAATTTGACTTTTATGTGTTTAACCATTAAAAATACAGGCACCCGTACAAACCCTGAATAGACTATGATTTTAACCCCAAATTTACTCGTATCATAAGCTATACACAATATGCACTTGTTTGTGATTTTTATTATAGCAGCAGAGGGAGCCATTTGCTACCACTTCAAATGTGGGACATGCAACTATTGATATTACATTTCAGGTAGCCTTAGTTTCTTTATATCATTGTCGATGAAAAGATCTAACCTACATTTAAACAATAAAAAAATCACATATCGTTGCAAAAGATTGCCACCTTTTACAATGAGCAGAAATATCAAGTAATACACCCAAATAAGCTCATAAGAAGACGGGTTAAAAGCATGGTAAAAGTCGAAGGACAATACTATTGCTGAAAACAGTCAGCGGTTAACCTAACTTGTAAGAACCTGATTAAAATTTGGGAACAAGCAATCAACATTAGAAGGCTTATCTTGTTGCAAAACAGTAAAACATTAACCAACGTGAGATAGTTACGTTAAAGCTGATGAAACGCTTACCTTTGACGTGAGAGTCATGTTATAAGCCCTTTAGATAGCGTTAAGTTAAAAGCTTTAAAATCGTAGATATAAAATCAATGAGCACACTGGAGGGGCAGCAGTAGAGTTTAAAAACAGAGTACAAGTATGGACAGTACCAAATTACTTTGTACTGGATACTGTTGTTTTAATTAATTAGGCTGATTAATTTGTTTTATTTCAAAGATTATTTTAATTCACGTAAATAATACAAACGATACTGGGCCATATTACATATAAAAAAATAGTTTTAATGTATTGATTTTGAACAGACATCCTTTTCCAAACCCCTCTCGTGGGTAATGGTGCAGTCCAGAAGTTCGCGCGAAAACTGGGAGTAGGCGTGTCCATGTTTTTTCTTCTTCACTTCACTCGCAGCAGGGCGAAAGGTAATCGGAAGACTGTAATCCCCTGAGTTCTCATATAAGTTTACAGTAGTAATATAATAGTTTACACGGGCAGCGAGACAAATAATTCAAGGTTGGCGACTAACAGGAAGAAGATCCAAATTCAAAAGTAAAATTGAGAAATAAATTCTGACTCCAGAAGCGACCTCCATTTGAAATGTACAAAACAAGGGCTCAATATTTGTTGAAACCTAGTGAAGACAGTGTATTTTTGATATGACTACTATTAACAGTCCAGTTTCAGGCTCTTT